>CAUYQU010084837.1:0-30953 GCA_963574635.1 Cheracebus regulus | reverse complement strand
TTGGTCTATTCAGAGACTCAACTTCTTCCTGCTTTGGTCTTGGGAGGGGGTAAGTGTCCAGGAATTTATCCATTTCTTCTAGATTTACTGGTTTATTTGCATGTGTTTGTAGTAATCTCTGATGGTAGTTTGTGTTTCTGTGGGATCGGTTGTGATACCCCTTTATCATTTTTTATTGTGTCTATTTGATTCTTCTCTCTTTTCTTTTTTATTAGTCTGGCTAGCATTCTATCTATTTTGTTGATTTTTTCAAAAAACCAGCTCATGGATTTATTGATTTTTTGAAGGGTTTTTTGTGTCTCTATCTCCTTCAGTTCTACTCTGCCCTTAGTTATTTCTTGACTTCTGCTAGCTTTTGAATTTATTTGATCTTGCTCCTCTAGTTCTTTTAATTGTGGCATTAGCCTGTCAATTTTAGATCTTTCCTCACTTCTCATGTGGGCATTTAATGCTATAAATTTCCCTCCAGAGACTGTTTTAAATGTGTCTCAGAGATTCAGGTATGTTCTGTCTTCGTTCTCATTGGTTTCAAAGAACATCTTTATTTCTGCCTTCATTTCATTATTTATCCAGTAGGCATTCAGGAGCAGGTTGTTCAGTTTCCATGTAGTTGTACAGTTTTAAGTGAGTTTCTTAATCCCGAGTTCTAATTTGATAGCACGGTAGTCTGAGAGACTGTTTGTTATTATTTCCTTTCTTTTGCATTTGCTGAGGAGTGTCTTATTTCCAGTTACGTGATTAATTTTAGAATAAGTATTATGTGGTGCTGAGAAGAATGTATATTCTGTGGATTTGGGGTGGAGAGTTCTATAGATGTGTATTAGGTCTGGTTGGTCCAGATCTGAGTTCAAGTCCTGGATATCCTTGTTAATTTTCTGTCTTGTTGATCTGTCTAATGTTGAGAGTGGTGTGTTAAAGTCTCCCACTATTATTGTGTGGGAGTTTGTCTCTTTGTAGGTCATTAAGAACTTGCTTTATGTATCTGGGTGCTCCTGTATTGGTTATATATATATTTAGAATAGTTAGCTCTTCTTGTTGCAGTGATACCTTTACCATTATATAATGCCCTTCTTTGTCTCTTGATTTTTGTTGATTTAAAGTCTGTTTTAACAGAGACTAGGATTGCAACCCCTGCTTTTTTTTTTTTTTTTTTTTTTTTGCTCTCCATTTTCTTGGTAAATCTTCCTCCATCCTTTTATTTTAAACCAATATGTGTCTTTGCATGTGAGATGGGGCTCCTGAACACAGCACATCATTAGGTCTCGATTTTTTATCCAGTTCTGTGTTTTTTGATTGGGGCATTTAACCCTTTTACAGTTAGGGTTAATATTGTTATGAGTGAATTTGATCCTGCCATTTTAGTGCTAGCTGGTTATTTTGCTTGTTAATTGATGCAGTTTTTTCACAGTGTCGATGATCTTTACAATACGGTATGTCTTTGCAGTGGCTGGTACTGATTGTTTCTTTCTATGTTTAGTGCTTCCTTCAGGAGCTCTTGTAAGGCAGGCCTAGTGTTAGGGAAATATCTTAGTAGTTGCTTTTTCATAAAGGATTTTATTTCTCCTTTGCTTATAAGGCTTAGTTTGGCTGGATATGAAATTCTGAGTTGAAAATTCTTTAAGAATGTTTGAATCTTGGCCCCCACTCTCTTCTGGCTTGTAGTGTTTCTGTCAAGAGATCCACTGTGAGTCTAATGGGCTTCCCTTTGTGGGTAACCTGACCTTTCTCTCTGGCTGCCCTTAGCATTTTTTCCTTCATTTCAACCCTGGCAAATCTGCTAATTATGTGTCTTGGGATTGCTCTTCTCAAGGAGTATCTTTGTGGTGCTCTCTGTATTTCCTGAATTCGAATGTTGGCCTACCTTGCTAGGTTGGGGAAGTTCTCCTGGATAATATCCTGAAGAGTGTTTTCCAGCTTGGATTCATTCTCCCCATCAGTTTCAGGTATACCGATCAAACGTAGATTTGGTCTTTTCACATAATCCCATATTTTTTGGAGGCGTTGTTCTTTTCTTTTCACTCTTTTTTCTCTAATCTTGTCTTCTCACTTTATTTCATTGAGTTGTTCTTCAATCTCTGATATACTTTCTTCCACTTGATTGATTTGGCTATTGAAACTTGTGTAGGCTTCATGAAGTTCTTGTGCTCCATTTTTCACCTCCATCAAGTTGTTTATGTTTTTCTCTACACTGGTTATTCTAGCTAGCATTTTGTCTAACTTTTTTCAAGGTTCTTAGTTTCCTTACATTGTGTTAGAACATGCTCCTCTAGCTTGGAGAAGTTTGTTATTACCCACCTTCTGAAACTTGCTTCTGTCAATTCATCAAACTCATTTTCTATTCAGTTTTGTTCCCTTGCTGGTGAGGAGTTGTGATCCCTTGGAGAAGAGCCATTCTTGTTTTGGGTGATTTCAGCCTTTTTGTGCTGGTTTCTTTCCATCTTTGTGGATTTACCTGTGGTCTTTGAAGTTGGTGACTTTTGGATGGAGTCTCTGAATGGATGTCCTTTCTGTTAATGTTAAAGCTATTTCTTTCTGTTTGTTAATTTTCCTTGTAACAGTCAGGCCTCTCTGCTGCAGGTCTGCTGGAGTTTGCTGGAGGTCCACTGCAGACCCTGCTTTCCTGGGACTCACTCACAGGGGCCACAGAACAGCAAAAATTGTTGCCTATTTCTTCCTCTGATAGCTTTGTCCCAGAAGGGTACTTGCCAGATGTCAGCCAGAGCTCTTCTGTATAAGGTGTCTCCCAGTCAGGATACATGGGAGTCAGAGAGCCACTTGAGAAGGCAGTCTGTCCCTTATCAGAGCTCAAGCACTGTGCTGGGACATCCATTGCTTCCTTCAGAGCTGTCAGGTAGGGACATTTAAGTCTGCTGAACTGGAACCCCCACTGCCCATTTTCCTTATTGCTCTGTCCTGGGAGAGGGTGGGGGCTTTATTTATATATCCCCAACAGACTGCTGCTGCTTTTCAGAATTGCCCTACCCAGTAGGAAGGGAGTCTAGTTGACAGTCTGCCGGCAGAGGCCTTGCTGAGCTGCCCTAGGCTCTGCCCAGTTGTGTAAACTTCCCAGCAACTTTGTTTACATAGGTGAGGTTAAAACTGCCGACCCAAGCCTCACAGTGGATGCCCCTTCCTTCACTGACCTCAAACATCCCAGGTCGAGCTTAGAGGGCTGTGCTGGCTGCAAGAATTTCAAGCCAGTGGATCTTAGCTTGCTACTCTTTGTGGAGGTGGGGCCCGCTGAGCCAGATCATTTGACTCACTGGCTTTAGCCCTGTTTTTCAGGGGAGCAAGCTGTTCTGTCTCGCTGGTATTCCAGGTCCCATTGTGGTGTGATAAAAAAGCAAAACAAAACTGCTGCAGCTAAAACAGCTGTCCAGTTTTGTGCTGAAACCTGGGGTGCTGGTGTTGTAGGCACTGTAAGGAATCTCCTCATCTGTGGGTTATGAAAATTGTGAGAAATGTACAGTATCTGAGCCAGAGTGCCACAGTGTTATCTTACATTAAATCTAATGTCTTCCCTTGGCTAGGAGAGGGAGTTCTCTGGCCCCTCATGCTTCCCAATCTGGTGACACCCCACCCTGCTTTGGCTTGTCTTCCTTGGGCTGCACCCACTGTCTAACTAATCCCAATGAGAGGAACCTGGTACCTCAGTTGGAAATGCAGAGATCACTCCCCTTCTGGATCACTCTCTGAGAACTGCAAACAAGAGCTCTTCCTATTTGGCCATCTTGGCAGAAGTCCAAATTTATTTATTTATTTATTTTAAAGATGGAGTCTCACTCTGTCATCCAGGCTGGAGGGCAGTGGCATGATCTTGGCTCACTGCAACCACCACATCCTGGGTTCAAGTGATTCTCCTGCCTCAGCTTCCCAAGTAGGTGGGATTACAGGCACCTGCCACCATGCCCAGCTTATATTTTTGTTAGAGATAGGTTGTCACCATTTTAGCTAGGCTGATCTTGAACTCCTGACCTCAAGTGATTCATCCACCTCATCCAACCAAAGTGCAAGGATTACAGGCATGAGCCACCATACCTGGCCAAAAAATGTTAATTTTAAATGAATTAAATTTGTACTCATTTAGAAAGTGTAAAATTTTTGGAGGGCCCTTATTTATTGTTGTTTCTGCTTTTTGTTTAGTTGGGTTTTTTTGAAATTTTAGTAATATGTTAATTTTTTAAGTTATTATGCCATGGTATTGATTTTTTTCTAGTGTATAGTTGTATGACTTTTAATATATCTAACCAGAGCTACATTAGTTTCATTGTCCTTAAAACTCTTAGAAGGTTCTTACTCTAACTTTTATTTTTCTGGGTTACTGGAAATATAATCTTTCTTATGTTTACTGAGCTTTAGAGTCTTAATTATATCACCTATCTACTTCCCGCAAATGACCCCATGGTAGTTGTTTCAGAATTGGGAGAGAGAAATAGGGTCTATATATAGGTGGATAGAAAGATATATAGAGAGAGTCTGTAGTGTCCATATATAGTATCCTTATACAGAGAGTCTATAGTTTCTTTAGATGAGAGAATCTATAGTATCCATATGTATAAACACTATAGACTTGTGCTATATATGTAGTGATGTCATAGGATGACTTGAGAAAGAGAGAGATACAAACCAAGTACAAAGGTTCTTAGGACTAATTGTAGTCATCCAGCACCTGCTATCTCAAAGTCAAACTTCTCCTCTACTGGAATGTTTTAATTTAATTATGATATTGATATGGTTTGCATTTGTGTACACACCCAAATCTCATGTCAGATTGGAAGAAGTGCCTAGTAGAAGGTGATTGGATTATGGGGTGGATTTCCCCCTTGCTGTTCTTGTGATAGTGTGTGAGTTCTCACAAGATACAGTTGTTTAAAACTTTGTGGCACTTTCCTCTTCATGAGCTTGCTCTCTCTCTCTCTCTCTCTCACCACCATGTGAAGATGCTATCTTCCTCTTTGCCCTTCTGCCATTATTGTAAAGCCTCCTAATTATGCTTCCTGTTAAGTCTGAGGAACTGTGAGTCAATTAAACCCATTTTCTTCATAAAATACCCAGTCTCAGGTAATTCTTTATAGCACTGTGAGAACAGACTAATACAGAAAGTTGGTACTATGGGTGGGATACTACTATAAGATACCTGAAAAATGTGGAAGTGACTTTGCAACTGGGTAACAGGCAGAGGCTGAAACAGTCTGGAGGGCTCAGAAGAATACAGGAAGATGTGGGAAGGTTTGGAACTTCCTGGAGACTTGCTGAATGGTTTTGAGCAAAATGCAGATAGTGATAAGGACAATGAAGTCCAGGCTGAGGTGGTCTTAGATGGAGATGAGCAAGTTACTGGAAACTGGAGTAGAAGTCACTCTTTAGCAAAGAGACTGGCTACTGCCATAAAAATCTGTGAAACTTTGAACTTGAGAGAGATGATTTAGGGTATCTGGTGGAAGAAATTTCTAAGTAGCAAAGTATTCAAGAAGTGACCTGGATGTTTCTAAAAGTGTATGCTCATATGCATGAAGAAAGAAATGGTCTGAAATTGGAATTTATAAGGGAAGTGGAGCATAAAAGTTTGGAAAATTTGTGGCCTGCCCATGTTGTAAAAAAAAAAAGAAACATTTTCTGAGAAGAAATTTAAACTGACTGTAGAAATTTGCGTAAGTGACAAAGAGCTGAATGTTAATAGCCAAGACAATGGGGAAAATGTCTCCAGGAAATTCAAGGACCTTCACAGCAGCCCTTCCCATCACAGATTTAGAGGTCTGGGAAGGAAAAATGGTTTGTGGGCCAGGCCAAGGCCCCAGCTACTCTGTTCAGCTCAGGACATGTTGCTCTGCTTTGTTGCAGCTGCTCTAGTTCCAGCTGCGGCTAAAAGTGGTAAAGGTACAGCTCAGGTCATTTCTTCAGAGAGTGAAAGACCCAAGCCTTGGCAACTTCCATGTGGTATTGGGCCTGCATGTGTTCAGAAGGCAAGGGTTCAGGTTTTGGAACCTCCGCTTAGATTTCAGAGGATGTATGGAAATGCCTAGATGTCCAGACAGAAATCTGCTACAGGGATGGAGCCCTCATGGAGAACCTCTACTGTGGCAGCATGGAAAGGAAATATGGTGTTGGAGCTCCGACACAGAATCCCTACTGGGGCACTGTCTACTCAAGCTTAAGAAGAGGGCCATCATCCTACCCACCCCAGACTGGTAGATCCACTGACAGCTTGCACCATGTGCCTGGAAAAGCCACCAGCACTCAACGCCAGCCCATGGAAGTTGCCACAGGGGCTATAGCTTACAGAGCCACAAGGGCAGAGCTTCTCAAGGCCTTAGGAGCCCACCCCTTGCATCAGCATGCCCTGGATGTGAGAAATAGAGTCAAAGAAGATTATTTTGAAGCTTTAATATGGAATGACTGCCGTACTGGATTTGGACTTGTATGGGTCCTGTAGCCCTTTGTTTTAGAGAATTTCTCCCTTTTGAAAGGGGGATGTTACCCCAATTGAATCTTGGAAGTAACTAACTAGTTTTTGATTTTACAGGTTTATAAGTGGAAGAGAATTACCTTGTCTTAGATGAGACTTTGGACTCCGGACTTTCAAGTTACTGCTAAAATGAATTAAGACTGGGGGACTGTTGAGAAGGGGTAGATGTATTTTGGAATATGAGAAGGACATGGGGTTTCGGAGGGGCCAGGGGTAGAAGGATATGGTTTTGATTTGTGTCCCCTCATAAATCTCATGTGGAATTGGAGAAGGGGCTTAGTGGGAGGTGATTGAATCATAGAGGCAATTCCTCCATGCTTTTCTCACAATAGTGAGTGTGTTCTCATGAGATCTGGTTGTTTAAAAGTTTATGACACCTCCCCACTTTGCTCTCTCCCTTTTGCTGCCATGAGAAGAAGGTGCTTTCTTTCCCTTTGCCTTGCACTATGATTGTAAGTTTCTTGATGCCTCCTAATTATGCTTCCTGTTAAGCCGGTGGAACTGTGAGTCAATTAAACCTCTTTTCTTTGTAAATTACTCAGCCTCAAGTAGTTCTTTATAGCAGTATGAGAACAGACTAATACAAACATGAATCCCTACTCGTTCAGGCTGGAGAGACTCAAGCTGGAGAAGCAGAGTGATCTAATTCTAGGATCCTGACCCAGGATGAACAGCTTCTGAGGACAAAAAATATAAGACAGTGGTAAACATATTCATTCTTTTAGAAAATGATATTAATAAAGATAAATAAATACTGTTGGCAATGGCATTTTATATCAGTACTGGTATTTCTTGGAACCTGGGGCAGTAAGTGACATTATAAGTCATGTGAACAGGGAAGAGAGAGTGTTTCCTTTTCAAAGCCTGGATTGATCATTTAAATAAGTGAACATTTTTCCCCCTAAAATATCCATAGTAATTTTAAGAAATGAGATTAGTGTTCTATGATAACTACAGAGAGAAAAGCAAATGAAAGATTATTAGCCTACCATGCATCTTTAGACAAAGGCTTGTCAAGCAGAATCATGAGGAGGGCTTCTGCAAAGAGATTTCTAGGCCCTACCTGCAGAGTTTCTGATTCGGCATATCTATGGTAGGGCACAACAGTTAGCATTTATGATTATATTTTCATTGATGTTGATATTATTGGTGCTAGAATCACACATTAAGAACTACAACTCTAGCTAATTGGAAGAATGGAAGGGAACATGCGTTTAAATATTTTCATCTAAAATATGGTTTTTGCCGGGCGCGGTGGTGTGTGCCTGTAGTCTCAGCTACTTGGAAGGCTGAGGGGGGAGGATTGCTTGAGACCAAGAGCTCTGGACTGTAGTGTACTATGTCCATCAGGTGTCTGCACTAAGTTCAGCATCAGTATATGGTGACCTCCTGGGAGCGGGGGACCACCAGGTTGCCTAAGGAGGGGTGAGTGAACCGGCCCAGGTTGGAAACAGAGCAGGTGAAAACTCCTGTGCTGATCAGTAGTGGGATCACAACTGTGAATAGCCACTGATCTCCAGCCTGGGCAACATAGCAAGACCCCATCTCTCAAAAATAAATAAATAAATAAAATATAATGATTTTTGTCATAATACATGTACTAATTTAACTCTGTAATTAATGCCTTAATCCTCTCAACAAATAATTGTTAAAGGCACATCATTACCAAGGAATCACTATAGTAGTAGTTCGGGTAGGTCAATTAACGAGGTAGGCATGATTCTTATCCACAAAGAGCTTCTAGGCTCTTTGAGATAAGATAATAATTTCTGATAGAAATGCTAATGCCATAATAAAAAATCTAGATATATTGCTAGGGTTGTTGAAGGAGGGAGATATTTCTAATAGAAATTGATATGGTTTGGAAGTTCTGGTGAGTAGGATAGGCTTCTCAGCTCCATAGCTAAATACTCTTGTTGACATATTTTAAAAAAATTGTTTGTTCATATAGATGCTGCCATGCAATTCTCAATCTGCTTAAGTGACAAATATCTAGATATGTTTGCCATATACTGAGAGGTGAGGTTGATTGGCTTCTGTTTCATAATATAATATGTGATAATAGTTTTAATATATTATTATTCCATTACAATTGTTTTTATAATTACATATAAGATTTTAAATGCAGTGTATTATCCAAGAGCTAATAAAATGACACACTTTCAGGAAAGGTAGTGAACATATATTTCACTAAAATATGCACACAGTTTTAGCTCATTAGCTTTTCAGCATAAACTATTGGATTTATGTTAGATTAAACAACTTAGAATTTCAGGGTATATTCCATAATCTTTAGCCTAGAAGATGGCCAATGTTATTATCTAAATTTGATTTTTTACACTGGAAGCTCTCCAAACACAAAATAAAGATACTCTTTTTTAAATACAGAAACAAAGTAAGTAAAAACAAACATATTTGCTGGTATTGAACAAAATTATATTTTGAGCATTAAGGAGGAAGCAGGAAAACATTGCCATATATTTAGTGGAAAACCTAGAGCTATGTTTATGTTTAAAATATATTTAATAAGCATGCCTTCCAAAAATCTACTTAGTAAACATCAATACACATTCATTTCCATTTAGAAGCCTATTTTTTAATTCAAAATTCAAAAACAACTTCAGCTTTTTAAATTCTATGTATTTAAAAATATTTTTATATCTATAAGTGTTTAAATATACAAATATATAAATATGCAAGTATATACAGTATGTATACAAGTAGATACAGTATATATCAATATGCAAGTATATAAATACATAAGTATATATAAATATATAAATGTAAATATGTAACTGGGGGATGGGGCGCAGGGGCTCAGCTCCCTCCTGGCTCTTGTCAAAGATGTAACTGGGGGAAGTGAGCAGAGCTGCTGGGGCATCCCAAAGATGCTTCCTGTCCTCCCGTGTGATGTTTTCCCCGACGTGCCCAGGTCCTTGACCTATCTTACCCCAGAAATGGGGAAGGGATTCTGGAGGCGTAGTGAGCTTACCATTGGAATAAATATCACAGACCCAAAGAGTCTGGCAGAGAGAGAAAGAGAGAAGGAGCAAGAGAGCTCCCACACTACCATGGGAGAGGATCCAAGGGAGGAATCTTCACAGGTAAGGGGCAGGGGGATTTTAACCCTGGAGTTATTCTTGCCCAATTCATGTACCTGTTCAATGAGAAGAGTTCCTTCAAACTTCTGCTGGAGTGATTGATCTTTGACTTTGATAGTGAATTGGCTGCTAGGTCCGCAACAGATGCCCTTCCTCCCAGAGCTTTAAAGCAGGATTTTTAAACAAAGGAGCACACCTGGAATTTTTACCCAGCCCATGCTGGGGAATGTCAAAGAACTTTACATTCCCAGATGGGGACATGGATGGAGGCATGGCACTGGGAAGCTCTTGCCTATGAAACTATACCCCTTGTGGACCTGAGAAGAGAGGTTTTTTTTCCCTTAAAACAGTCCCTCATATGTACATTTATGTGTGTGTGTGCGTGAGTGTGTGTGTGTGCGTGTGTGTATATATATACTGTATAAACTTGTGTGTATATATATATGTATATATATATATATACGGTTATATATGTATATATAGTTATGTATATCTATAAATGCTTATATATGCTATGTAAGTATGTACTAAGTATAAAAACTAAGAATATATAAGTATCTATATATACTTATAAGTATATATACCTATATACAATTGTGTATATATACACACAATTGTATATACATTATATTTATATGTACTTATATAAATATATACATATATATTATAAATATACAATATATTTATAATATATAGTATATTTATAGTTATATATTTATATAAAATAGATATGAAATATTTTTTAAATTAACATAATTGAAAAATATAATTTTATATTTATATATTATATGTTTATATTCATATATAATGTTATATAATATACAATATAAATATAAATAACTAAAATATACTTGTATATTTGTGTCTGTATGTATATATATATATACTTTATAAATTATATATACTTGTATAAAATTCGTATATATAAATGATATATACAAGTATATATAGTTCATATGTGTGTGTGTGTGTGTATATATATATACATATATATATAAAATTTCATGAGATGGGATTTATTTTATCCAAGATGAATATGCATTTTCTTGGCCTGTTCTATTTTGTTGTTTTTGTAAGCATAAAATATATCAAGGTAGAACTAATGTTTATAAGGACTCAGCATGGTAAAAAGCCACCTATTCAAATGCTCCCCAGTAAAGACCATTCCCATTTTCTGAAAGCATGTCAAGAATTCTTGAAGTATTCATTTGTTATTTCATAAAACTGTATTGTCAAGTGGCATTGTACAGTAAAAAGTTGACATGTCTATGCTTTTTTAAAAAAATCTGTATGTGGTGTGATTATTTGGAGAGATACAACGTCTTAAGAAAAACATTATTTTTTTCTAGTGAATAACAGATGAAAGCTCAGCCCTCAGAGTGCCTTCTCTTCCCAGTTCTTTCTGATAATGCAACTTCCAGTGAGTAGGTCCCTTTGACAGTATAAATTGGAAAGGGTGAGACATTTTGTTCTTAACAGTAATTGCAGGAGCCTTGTGGCAGTGGTCATAATAGCACATAGAACTCCTTGAATTAAGGACATCTGCACTCTTCACTTAATTTTATTGCATAGGTTTTTACTGTTACATGGAAAATGCAATTTTAACCGAAGTTCTTTCTGTGTAACTTACTGGCATGTCAAAATCAATACATGTTGCTACTCTAAGGCAAACAGTTCCATACGGAAAGTCAAGTTCTATACCAACTCTGTGGCTCCTATTACTGTTTTTGAAACATCTTTAAAAACTTGATTAGCAAATGTTACTGCATGTAGAATTTTAAAAGTGAAAAATATACAGAGCTTTTTTCATTTCTCCAAATTAAGAACTAGGTACTAATGGATTATTTTTCTCCCTAATCTAAAACACTTGTGTGTTAGAACAACTAATACACACGTGTGTGTATTAGATTTGTTCTACATGTTCGAATTTCATATTTTAGAAGTTTATATTGACCATACTCTTGAAAATATACATTAATGAGCTTTCTTTAAGTATGTATCTTATTCACCTTTATGGTCTCCTCTAATCATATTTTATTTTCCTTTTATATTAGTTTATTCACAATCAATTATGTAAATCATTGAGGGGTTCCAATTAAAACATACAACTGAAGATAATAAACTTGGTAATAAAAATAAGGTTTAATAATCTCAGATCATAAGGAATTATTTGTAACATAAAATCAGCTATGATATTAATGAATGTATGACATAAATTAGCACATAGTTTTCTAGACATCAGATAGAGCTGACAGAAGTGGATATAAGAAATGCATAAAGAGACCAGTTGGAGTTTGCCAAATACAGTCTGCACTGCAATTTTATAAGAGATAGAATATATTCTATTAGTCTTGGAAGAAGAAAAGGGTCATGAACCACCCATGATATATACACCTCTAGCCTATAGAGCAACTGCACATATGTTATAGGTAGTTATTAAAATATTAAAATATCATGAGGTTAGATTTTTACTTATATTTTATTTTTTAATTAAGCTTTTAATTTAAGATAGTTGTGAATTCTCAAGCAGTTGTAAGAAAAGGTACAGAGTGATCCCATGTACTCTACCCAGCTCTCCTCTAACGGTAACATACGGCAAACTATAGTGCCATATCACAACCAAGATATTGACATTGATTCCATCAAGACACAGAATATTTTCACCACAACAAAGCTCCCTCATGGTGCAGTTTCATGGCCACACCCACTTATTCCCACCACCCTCTTCCCCTTAAACCCTGACAATCACTAAATTATCTCCATTTCAGGAATTTTGTCACTTCAAGAATACTATATAAATGGAATCATGCAATATATAACTTTTGGGGATTGGCTTTTGTTCACACAAGCATAATTCTATGAATAGTCATTCAAGTTGTTGCAAATATCAGTTATTGTCATCCCATCATATCAAGGGTACATACTATCAACATGACATATCACTGTTGATGTTGACCTTGATCATCTGGCTGGATGCAGTGTTTGTCAGACTTTTCCAATGTAAAGTACTCCATTTACTTACTATACGCCTTGGAAAAAAGTCATCATGCTCCATCTCTTTGAGGGTAGAGTTTCTATAAAAATTAACTTAGAATTCTCCTGCATGAGAGATTTGATCATCACCCTCATTTATTTGTTTGGTTAATCATTTATTTATATGAGTATGAATTTATGGAAATTTATTTTATCTATGGCTGCTGGTTTCAAAATAGTAGTTGGAAGGTGACTGAAATACATTGCGTATAATTTCACTTTTTCATTTTTGTAATACATTCACACTTCTTAACATTAACTATAATTGTAATCAGGGATTGATTTTCATCACTTTTTGTCTCTAATTACATTTGCGTCCTTGATGACCTAAACTAGTAATATGACTTTAAATATCACCTATATGTCAACATCTTCAGATTTTTATCTCCAGCCCAGCCTCCTCTTCTGAATTTCAGACTTGCATATCCAACAGCCTATCGAGCCTCTCTGCTTGAATATCCAATAAACATCTCAAGTTCAACATGTCTTTTCCACCCTCAGAATTGCTCAACCTTCACTATCTTAGCTGAACATATCGTCTGTCCAGTTGCTTAAGCCCCAAATCTTAGAATGACATTTTGTTATTTTCTCATTCTCTTCATATTAATCATGAAATCCTGTTGTCTCTACCTTTAAATATATCCAAAATCTAATCACTTACAACCAACTCTATTGCTAACACTCTGGTCTATTTACTAGAGATAAAAATACTGAGTCATTTGGTATTCATATATTCACCATTATATAATAACAAATTTTTTTCAAAATTATGTTGCCCCATGCCAGAAATATATGAATGTTTTCCTTGCTCCATATTCTGACCAGCAGCCTTTTAAATTCTAACTTTTTATTGAATATGTGGTGGTATGACACTGAGGTTTTAATTTGTGTTATTTGATCCCAGAGGTTGAACATTTTTTCATCTCTTTACCATTAGCCTAGGTTCTTCATGAATTGTCTTTAATTGTTGAGAATGATTAAACAAAAATACATACCTTGTGTGTTCTTTTATCTTTTATAC
This sequence comes from Cheracebus regulus, assembly GCA_963574635.1. Classification (NCBI taxonomy): domain Eukaryota; kingdom Metazoa; phylum Chordata; class Mammalia; order Primates; family Pitheciidae; genus Cheracebus; species Cheracebus regulus. The sequence goes on along the minus strand of CAUYQU010084837.1, from coordinate 17,332 downwards.
AACACTTAAAAATACAATGAAAGCAAATTGTGTGCATTTATATTCTTGCAGACCTTGGATTTTTATTACATGTCAAATATCAATTTTTGTATTCTACAGTTATATTTCATATACCTTCAGACAACATTTGAATCACTAGAAGGTAATTCTATAGGTTAGTTTTACGGCTTCCCAACTCAATTACAGTAGTCACTTTTCTTTAGTTGTTTGTATCATAAAACATAGATCCTCGTGGCAGCTTGCTTCAGTTATTCAATCTCTCTCTCCAATTGTAGTATAGAAAAAGATGTCAATAAGCTATTGGTTTCTGACAAATTATTTAGAAAACACAATTAAAGAGGAGTATCTATGGGTGAGGTAGACAACTACACTCCCAGAACTTCATCAGTGTTAAATCAAACTAAAATATATAGTATTTCACGTACCCATTTTTAGCAACTTATTTTTTGTTAATTTAAAAAATAAAAACTTTTTTTTTTTTTTTATGGAGTCTTGCTCTGCCACCCAAGCTGGATTGCAGTGTCATGGTCTTGGCTTACTGCAACCTCGGCCTCCCACATTCAATCAATTCTCCTGCCACAGCCTCCAGAGTAGCTGGGATTACAGGCATATGCCTCCACACCTGGCTAATTATTTTTATTTTGTATTTTTAATAGAGACAGGGTTTCACCATGTTGGCCAGGCTGGTCTAGAACTCCTGACCTCAGGTGATCCGCCCACTTCGGCCTCTCAAAGTGCTGGGAATACAGGCGTGAGCCACTGCACCTGGCCAAAAAACTATTAATTAGGTCTGGTTTAAGACTTTTTTAATCCATGTAAAGTTTGCTTGGAACCAGGAAATCCACTATGTTTGATTTCAGTACCCTCATTATAAACACTTATTTGTTTGCCTGTGTCAGTGTTTCTGTTTTTTGTTTTTGATTTTGTTTTTCTATTTTTTTCTCTCTGGTGGTTTACTTGCACGAAAGTGCTTGATTATGCAAATATTTTCTTCCCTAAAAGGTTTAAGTATAAGTTTCTAATCAATGGAAAAAAAGAATGTAATGAATATGTATATACTTTACACTGAAAAGAATATGTAGTTTTGTGTTTTTTTCTAAAAGCTATAAGAAGTTATCATTTCTCTGAGATAGTCCAAAGAGCTTGCTTTTATGTTTCATAATTAGAGTTTGGATAGTGACTGTTATTCTTTCAACCCTATGGAGAACCCCTTGAATTTCACTTATGAAATAGACAACTAATCTACAGAGAAACTACAGGTTTAATTCATGTTTAACTGGTTGTCACTGAATTATTTTGTTGCTTTGAGTAAAGAGTAACGACTTATGTTTCTGAAGACATTTAGAACATTGGAAAGGCTTTTAAACAACTAATTTCACTAAGATATATAAAACCCTTTGATCAAACATAAAAATGTTAGTGTTCAAGTAATATTTTCTATAATAAATTATATAAGTACTCTTTCATTGGTCAAAATATTAATTAAAATATGAAAATATATTCACATTAACATTAATTTAGTGGCATTTTCTCTTTGATAGTTCCTTTATAATGTGATACATTACAATGTGTTTAGTAGTATATGTGTGGAAGTCAATTTACAACATGTATTTTTGTTAAATTCTCTGGATTTGAGACAAGAGACCTGTAGGGAAATCTCAGATTTATTGTCTGTTATCTGTGAAATCTCATAAAAACTGTTTACTTTGTCTGAATTTTAACAGCCTTTCTGTAACACCAGGCTGATGACAGTGTAACTTAGGTAAAAAATACTACATTTATACGGAATGCTTTGTAAAGTAAAATTAAGAAAATATATATTGGGCTATGCCAGCCACTTTTTTTTTTTAAATAAAGTTTTTTGTATTACTTGATATTTACTACAACAAACTCTTATTTTTCAAAATCTAAATAATAGTTGTTAATCATTTTTTAATATATATGTATATTCCCATATATATATTTCACTCAAAAGAACCTATATATTCCCAAAAGAAACTATATATATATGAAAATATATACATATAATTTCTTTTGAGTAAAAGAAACTATATATTGTTTATATTACATATAAAGAAATGATATATATATAGTTTATATGTAATATAAAAATATATAAACTATATATATTACATATAAACTATATATATATATGGGACTATATACATATGAGACTATATATATATGGGACTATATATATATATGGGAATATATATTCATATATTCATATATATATATATAGAGAGAGAGAGAGAGAGTTTCTTTTTAGTGAAAAATCATGCCAATACAGGTTAGGAATCTCTACTCAAAATTTGAAATCATAAATGCTCCACTACAGGTACAGGTATCTTTTTCAACTAATAATTTCTTTACATTTGGATACATACCTAGTAATGGTACTGCTGGGTTGAATGGTAGTTATATTTTTATTTCTTTGAGAAATTTTCATACTGTTTTCCATGGAGATTGTATTAATATACATTCCCATAAACAGCATGCAAGCATTCCCTTTTCTAGAGGCTTTGCCAACATCTGTTATATTTTAACTTTTATTTTTAAATTTTTATAATTATATTTTAGAGATGAGGTCTCACTGTTACCCAGGCTGGACTGCAGTGGTGTGATCCTAGCTCACTGCAGCCTCAAACTCTTGGGATCAAGTGATCTTCCAACCTCAGCCTACTGAGTAGCTGGGATTACAAGCATGTGCCACCATGTCTGCTTTTGACTTTATAATAATGGCCATTCTGACTGGTGCAAAATGATGTCTTATGGTAGTTTAATTTACATCTCTCTAATGACTGGTGATGATGAGCGTGTTTTCATATGCTTGTTAACTATTTACATGCCTTCCAAAAACTGCTGTTCACATCCACTGTCTTTTTTTTTCAATTTTTACTTAAGTTTTTTGAGTTACTTGTAGATTCTGGATATTAATACTTTGTCAGATGAATAGTCTACAAATATTTTCTCCCATTTTGAAGATTGTGTGTTTACTGTGTTATTTCTTTTGCTATGCAGAAGCCTTTAAGTTCCATTTGTCTATTTTTGGTTTTGTTATATTTGTTTTTTGAGGACTTAGTAATGAATTCTGTGCCTAGGCAAGTATCCAGAAAGTAACTTTTACTGCTAGTGATACTTGAAACTATGAAGAGCAAAAATCAATAAAGCAATTAAATACACAGATTTTTGTCACCGATTTTTAAATAGAGAGCTTGTGTCTCTATTTTAAGACATGCTAGCTATAAAATCATAAGAAAATTATGTAATTGTTTCAAAACTTTGTTGTATTTATTAATGATATTTTACAGAGGAGATTACAGAGAAGGTAATGCTACTGCCTGTTTTATAAAATTTTTGTAGATATTAAAATAGTGCACATTAGGGTCTTAGCATGGTACTTTGTACATTCTAAATGTTCAATAAATGTTTATTACTATTCTTATTAATAATTTTTTATTGCTAACCTCATCTGTAACATTAGGAATATACTTAAAAAGTTGATAATTTAGTCCCTGCAGAATTATTTTATCATTTAATATGCATCCTGGGTATTTTAACTTCAAAAAAGATTTTCTGTAGTAGTTGGTACTTTCAATATTTTTTAAAGACATTTTTTGAAGCTGATGTAAAGCAACTCACATTTTAATATGTTAAAATGTGGTACAAAAGTTAACAATGTGGTGGAGGGTTGTTTATATTATCCCTACTTATTTTGTATTTTTTTATAGTATGCAGAGGACAGAATACTATTCTTATACCCTCAAAATTATCTTGCCTCATTATTTTCTTTTTGTCCACTTGTTTCTTTCTGAGAAGTTTTCCTTTCCCTTTCCCTTTCCCTTTCCCTTTTCCTTTTCCTTTCCTTCTTTTTTCTTTTTTCTCCTTTAAGTTCCTGGATACATTGCAGAACAAGCAGATTTCTTACTTAGGTATATGTGTGCCATGGTGGTTTGCTGCACCTATCAACCCATCAGCTAAGTTATTAGCCCTGTGTGTATTATCTATTTGTCCTGATGCTTTCACTCCTCTCACACCCCTGCTCCCCAACAGGCCCAGTGTGTGTTGTTCCCCTCCCTATGACCATGTGTTTTCATTGTTCAACTTCCACTTAAGTGTGAGAATATGTGGTGTTTGGTTTTCTGTTCCCATGTTTGCTGAGAATGATGGCTTCCACCTCCACCCATGTCCCTGCAAAGCACGTGATCCCATTCATTTTTGTAGCTGCATAGTATTCCATGGTATATTTGTACCACATTTTCTTTATCCCTTTGTCCAGTCTATCATTGATGGGCATTTGGGTTGGTTCCATGCCTTTGCTATTGTGAATAGTGCTGCCAAAAACATATGTGTGCATGTATCTTGATAATAGAATGATTTATATTCTTTTGAGCATATACTCAGTAATGGGATTGGTGGGTCAAATGGTATTTCTGGTTCTAGATCCTTGAGGAATCACTAAACTGTCTTCCACAATGGTTGAACTAACTTACATTCCCACCAACAATGGAAAAGCATTCCTGTTTCTCAACAGCCTCACCAGCATCTGTTTCTTGACATTTTAATAATTGACATTCTGACTGGCGTGAGATGATGTCTAATTGTGGTTTTCATTTGCATTTCTCTAATGATCAGTGATGTTGAGCTTTATCCATATGTTTGTTGGCTGCATAATTGTCCTATTTTGAAAAGTGCCTGTTCATATCTTTTGCCCACTTTTAGATGGGGTTGTTTGTTTGGTTTTCCTGTAAATGTGTTTAAGTTCCTTGTAAATTCTGGATATTAGACCTTTGTCAGAGGGGTAGATTGCAAAAATGTTCTCCCATTCTGTACGTAACCTGATAGCTCTGATGATAGTTTCTTTGGCTGTGCAGAAGCTCTTTAGTTTAATTAGATCCCATTTGTCAGTTTTGGCTTTTGTTGCAATTGCTTTTGGTTATTTCATCATAAAAGCTTTGCCCATGCCTATGTCTTGAATAGTATTGGATAGATTTTCTTCTAGGGTTTTTATGATTTTGAGTTTAACATTGAAGTTTTTAATCTTTCTTGAGTTAATTTTTTGTATAAAGTGTAAGGAAGGGGTCCAGTTAACATTTTCTGCATATGGCTAGCAAGTTTTCCTAGCACCATTTTCTTCTTTTCTTTCTTTCTTTTCTTTTCTTTTTTTTTTTTTGAAACAGAGTCTTACTCTGTTACTCAGGCGGGAGTGCAATGGCACAATATTGGCTCACTGCATCCTGTGCCTCCCTGGTTCAAGCAACCCCAGCACCATTTATTACATAGGGAATCCTTTCCCCATTTCTTTTTTTTTGTCAGATTTGTTGAAGATTAGATGGTTATAGATGTGTGGTGTTATTTCTGAGGTTCCTATTCTGTTGCATTGATCTATGTGTCTGTTTTGGTAGCAGTACTATGTTGTTTTGGTTACTGTAGCCTTATAGTATAGTTTGAAGTCAGGTAGCATGATGCCTCCAGCCTTGTTCCTTTTGCTTAGGATTGTCTTGGCTTTCCAGGCTCTTTTTCTGGTTCATATGAATTTTAAAATAGTTATTCTTCTTTGTGCCACATGACACTTACTCAAAAACCAACCACATAATTGGAAATAAAACACACCTCAGCAAATGCAAACGAACTGAAATCCAGAAAAACAGTCTCTCAGACCACAGTGCAAACAAATTAGAACTCAAGATTTAGAAACTCACTCAAAACAGCACAACTACATGGAAATTGAACCACCTGCTCCTGAATGACTCCGGGTAAATAATGAAATTAAGGCAGAAAATACCAAGTTTTTTTAAAACAATGAGAACAAAGAGATAACATACCAGAATCTCTGGCACACAGCTAAAGCAGTGGTAAGAGGACTAAATACCCATATATAGCACTAAATAGCCATATTAGAAAGCTATAAAGATGTCAAATTGACACCCTAACATCATAACTAAAAGAACTAGAGAAGCAAGAGCAAACAAATCCAAAACCTAACTGTAGACAAAAAATAACTAAGAGCAGAGTGGAACTGAAGGAGACAGAAACATGAAAAACTCTTCAAAAAAAATCAATAAATTCAGCAGCTGGTTTTTTGAAAAAAAAAAAATAATGAAATAGCTCACTAGCTAGACTAATAAAGATGAAAAGAGAAGAATTAAATAGACACAATAAAAAATGATAAAGGAGATATCACCACTGACCCCACAGAAATACAAACTACCATCAGACAATACTATAAACATTGCTACACAAACAAACTAGAAAATCTAGAAGAAAGGGATTAAATTCTGGACACATATACCCTTCCAAGACTAAACCAGGAAGAAGTCTAATCCCTGATTAGTCTAATAAAAATGTCTGAAATTAAGGCAGTAATAAATAGCCTGTCAACAAAAATCAGCCCAGTACCAGATGGATTCATGGCCAAATTCTACCAGAGGTACAAAGAGGGGCTGGTACCATTCCTTCTGAAACCATTCCAAACAATTGAAAAGGAGGGATTCCTCCCTAATTCATTTTATGAGACCAGCATCATCCTGATACCTGGCAGAGACACAGTAACACTAAAACTTCAGGCTAATATCCCTGATGAACATTGATGCAAAAATCCTCACTAAAATACTGGCAAATAGAATCCAGCAACACATCAGATCTTATCTACCATGAACAAGTTGGCTTCATCGCTGGGATGCAAGGCTGGTTTAACATAAGCAGATCAATAGGCATAATCCATCAAACAGAACCAATAACAAAACCACATGATTATGTCAATGATACAGAAAAGGCCTTAGATAAAATTCAGCATCACTTCATGCTTAAAAACTCTCAATTAACTAGATATTCTTGGAACATAACTAAAAATAACAAGAACTATTTATGACTAACCTATAGCCAATATTATGCTGAATGGGTAAAAGCTGGAAGCATTCCCTTTGAAAACCAGCACAAGACAAGGATGCCTTCTCTCACCACTCCTAGTCAACATAGCATTGGAAGTTCTCGACAGAGCAATCAGGCAAGAGAAATGAATAAAGGGTATTCAAATAAGAAAAGAGGACATCAAATTTTCTCTGCTTGCAGATGACATGATTACATATTAAGAAAACCCCACCATCTCAGTGCAGAAACTCCTTAAGCTGATAAGCAACTTCAGCAGTCTCAGGATATAAAAATCAATGTGCAAAAATCACAACCATTCCTATACACCAACAATAGAGAAGCAGAGAGCCAAATCATGAATGAACTCTTGTGCATTTTAAATCCACCACTCTAATCTCACCTTCTCAGTAAAAAATTTACTCCCCAAAATGTACTGATTCATTCATGCTGAAAATTATGTTGAAGTTATTATCCGTGCCACACATGTTTATGTGTGATACTGTATTATCCTAATTGCTAAATAAAACCTGTTTTTATAAGTATTATCTCTGCACATAAAGCTATTTCCTTAATGCTTCCTGCGTATCTGACAATACCTAATAACATTCTGGACATTCAGTAGACATAGAACAAAATTGTTTTATTGTTATTAAAAGTGATGACCCTCATATATGTCATTTATGGTTAGAATGAATCTTTTGTGTTGAGGGAAATCTTTTGCAGAAAGTGTTCCTATAAACAATGAGTTTGATCTTGAAGCTGAATACAAAAGTAGATAGCAAATTATTTTCCAAGGTTATTATAGAGCAGCTTTTCATCTGTCCTGAGAGAATTTATGATAAGGTTAAAGTTCATTCTTAAAAAGAATACAAAAAATGCTTCTGCTTCATTTTTGAATGTTAAAAGACAATGGAAAAGGTATAGGAGTCATTGTTCTATATATTTTTAAGTATTAAGCCAGATTTTAATTTTTCTCCAAAAAAAAGCCATCTTTGGGTGTTTTTAAACTCTCTTTTTTTATAAAATATTTTTGTTTATTATGATTTTATATTAAAATTCTATTCTTATCAAAACTTTAAATATATGAACACTTTGTAAGTGATGACTGAAGGCACTGAGAAATATTTTAAATATAAGAAACATTAACAGATCTGTATCAACTGTATATTGCTTTTCAAGAAATATTGCTGTCCACTAATTGGTTTTCTCTTTTACTATAATTTTTGTTACTATTATCAATTTTTCACTTGCAAATTATCTATGAAAGATGGAAGCCCCAAAGAGGAAAAGAAACATTCAAAAATTTCTTTATAGAAGACAAAATTTAAAAAGTTAAAATTCTGGGCCGGGCATGGTTACCCACACCTATAATCCCAGCACTTTGAGAGGGCCAGGTGGGCAGAAGGTCAGAAGTTTGAGACCAGCCTGGCCAACATGGTGAAACCCCATCTATACAAAAATTAGCCAGGCGTGGTGGTGTGCCTCTTGTAATGTCAGCTACTCAGGAGACTGTGGCACGAGAATCCTTTGAACCTGGAGGCAAAGGTTGCAGTGACCAAGATGGCACCACTGCACTACAGCCTAGGCAACAAAGCAAGACTCCATCAAAAAAAAAAAAGTTAAAAATCATATATATATAAATCTTATGTTTGTGAAAATAAAGCATTTTAAGAAATCTTGATATGGTTTGGATCCGTGTCCCTGCCCAAATCTCACATTGAATTAATGTAATCCCCAATGTTGGAGGTAGGGCCCATAGGAGGTGATTGGATCATGGAGGCAGATTTCTTCCTGGGTACTATCACGATGACAGTGAGTGAGCTGCCATGACATCTGGTCACTTAAAATTGTGTGGCACCTTCCTGCTCTCTCTCTTTCTCCTGCTCTGGCCATATGAAATACCTCACTCCTGTTTGCCTGCCTTCATGATTGTAAGCTCCCTGAGTTCTCCCCAGAAGCTGATGCTATTATGTGCTCCCTGTATAGCCTGTGGAACTGTGGGCCAATTAAACCTCTTTTTAAAATAAATTACCCAGTATCAGTTATTTCTTTATATAGCAGTAGGCAAAATGACTAATATAAATATCAATAGATTTTAAAAATGGAATTTGGAACTGTGAGATTTCTTATGCATTTCTCATAGGAGATTAACGGTTGCTATCTACAAATCCTAAAGTAAACTAAGGAAATCATCTCAAGTATCATATTTAAGCAACAGTAAATATATCACTTTGTAAAGTTGCTACAAATCAATACAAAGAAGGTAAAATTCAATAAGGTTTATTATACTGAAGTATATATGACCACAGACTGTTTTTACAACAGAGCTGCTCAACAACAGTTTCTGAGACAATGAGAATACTCCATTCTGCAGTGAGATGATCACTATCACAAGTATCTACTGAGTACTTCAAATATAGCTAGTATAACTGAGGAAAGTTTTTTTTCTTTATGTATTTATTTAGCAGAAGCATATATGCAAAGGAATTATTATTATTTTACTTTAGGTTCTGGGATACATGTGCAGGTCATACAGGGTTGTTGCATAGGAGCATACATAACCAGGTGCTTTGCTGCCTCTATTCCCCCTTCATCTATATCCGACATTTCTCCCCATGTTATCCCTCCCCACCCCCTGCTGTCCCTCCCCTAGACAACCCCCCCAACTGCCCCCAGTGTATGATGCTCCTTTTCCTGAGTCCACGTGTTCTCATTGTTCAACATCCGCCTATGAGTGAGAACATGTGGTATTTGGTTTTCTGTTTCTTCATTAATTCACTGATGATTATGGCCTTTAGCATTGTTGATGTTGCTGGAAGGAATGCTTTCATCCATTTTTGTGGATATGAAGTATTTCATGGTGTGTATGTACAGCATTTTCTTTATCCACTCAACCACTGATGAGCACACAGGTTGATCCCATGTCTTTGCTATTGTGACTAGCACTTTGGTGAATGTACAAGTGCATGTGTCTTCTTGGTTAACTGATATATTTTCCTTTGGGTATATATCCAATGATGGGAACCATAGGTCAAATGATAGCTCTGTTTTTAATTCTGTGAAAAACCTCCAAACTGCTTTCTACAGTTGCTGAATTAATTGACATTCTCACCAACAGTGCATAAGCATAACCTTTTCTCTGTGGTCTAACCAGCATCTATTGTTATCTACATTTTAATAGCTATTTGACTAGTATGAGATATTGTGGTTTTAACTTGGATTTCTCTGATGACTAATAATGATGAGCATTTTCTCTCGTGTTTGTTGGCCACTTGTATGTCTTTTTCTGAGGAATATTTGTTCAGTTTCTCTGCCCATTTTTTTAGAGGAATTATTTATTTTTTGCTTGTTAAGTACTTTATAGATTCTGAATATTTGGCCTTTGTCAGATGCATAGTTTGTGAATATTTTCTCTCAATTTTTAGGTTGCCTGTTTATTGATGATTTATTTTGCAATGTAGAAGCTCTGTATAGGTCCCACAAGTCAAGTTTTGTTTTTGTTGCCATTGCTCTTGGAACTTAGCCAAACATTGTTTGCCAATGCTGATATTAAGAAGGGTATGTCCTAGGTTTTCTTATAGGATTTTTATAATTTAATATCTTACATTTAAATCTTTAATCCATCTTGAACTAAGTTTCTATATGGTGAAAGGTAGGAGTCCAGTTTCATTCTTCTGCCTACGGCTAGCCAGTTATCTCAGCACTGTTTATGAAATAAGGAATCATTTCCCACTGCTTGTTTTGTCAGCTTTGTAGAAGATCAGATGGTTGTAGGTGAGCAGGTTTATTTCTGGGTTTTCTCCTGTGGATCGATCTATTGATCTATATATCTGTTTTTTTAAACCTGTACCATGCTGTTTTGCTACTATAGGCTTAAAGACAGGTATTGTGATCCCTCCAGCTTTGTTCTTTATGCTTAGGATTGCTTTGGCTATTGAGGCTCTTTTTTGATTCCATACATAATTCTAAATACTTTTGTATAATTCTGTGAAAAAATGATGCTGGTAGTTTGATTGGAATAGCAGTGAATCTGTAAATTGCTTTGGTTAGGATGACTATTTTAACAATATTAATTTTTCCAATCCATGAGCATGACACGTTTTTCTGTTTATTTGTGTCATTCTGGTTTCTTTCAGCAGTTTTTTTAGTTCTCCTTATAAAGATCTTTCATTTCCTTTAGATGTATTATTAGGTACTTCATTTATTTTGTGGCTATTGTAAATGGGATTATATTATTGAATTGACTCTCAGCTTGCGCATGATTATTGTAGAGAAATGCTACTGATTTTTGTACATTGATTTTGTATGATGAAACTTTACTGAAGCTATTTATTTATTCCAGGAGAGTTTTGACAGGGACTATGGGGTGTTCTAGATATATAATCATATCATCTGTGAAGAGAGTTTTACTACTCTTTTTCCTGTTTAAATGACTTTTATTTCTTTCACTTGCCTGATTGCTTTGACTAGGACTTCCAGTACTATGTTGAATAGGAGTTGTGAAATTGGGCATCCTTGTCTTGTTCTGGTTTTCAAGGAAAATGCTTCCAACTTCGCCCACTCAGTATGAGGTTTGCTGTGGGTTTGCCATAGATTGCTCTTATTATTTTGAGGTATACTCCTTTGATGTCAAATCTATTTAAGGTTTTTATGATGAAGGGATGCTGGATATTATTGAAAAATTTTTGTGTGTGTGTCTATTATGATGATCATATGATTTTTGCTTTGAATTCTGTTTATGTAGTGAATATCATTTATTTATTTGTATTTGTTGAAGAAGTTTTGCATCCCAGGGAGCAAGCTTACTTGCTTGTGGTGTATTAACTTTTTAATGTGCTTCTGGATTTCATTTGCTAATGTTTTCTAGAGAAATTTTGAATCTGTGTTCATTAGGAATATTGATCTTAAGTCTTCTTTTTAATCGTGTCTCTGCCAGATTTTGGTATCAAGCTGATGCTGGCATCATAGGATGAGTTAGGGAGTGGTTCCTCATCCTCGAGTTTTTGGAATAGTTTCAGCAGAGTTGGAACCAGGTCTTCTTTGTAAGTCTGGTGGAATTTGGCTATGAATTCATCTTGTCCAGGGACTGTTTTTTAGTTATTAGGTTTCTTTTTATAGCTGATTCAATTTTGGGACTTACTATTTTCAGGTTTTTACCTTCTTGGTTCAGTCTGGGGAGTTTGTGTCTTTCCAGAAATGTATCCATATCCTCTATATTTTCTAATTTTTTTGCCTAGAGTTATTCATAATAGTTTCTAATAATTTTTTATATTTCTGTGGGGTTGGTAGTAATACTTGTCATCTTTCATTGTACTTGTTTAAATATCCTCTTTTTTATGTTAATCTAGCTAGTAGTCTATCAATCTTGCTTATTTTGAAAAATAGTCTCTTGGTTTCATTGATCTTTTGCATGGATTTTGGCCTCTCGCTTTAATTCAGTTCCTCTCTAATTTAGTTCTTTCCTTTTTTTATAGCTTTGGGGTTTGTTTGTTTTTCCAGTTTCTTGAGGTGCAGAGTTAGATTGTTAATTTGTTTCTTATTGGTGGAAGCATTTATGCTATAAAATTTTCTCTTAACATGCTTAATCTGCATCCCAGAAATTTTGGTAAGTTTTGTCCCCATTTTTATTCTAATAAAATGGCTGGAGTGCAGTGGCGCCACCTCAGCTTACTTCAACTTCCACCTCCCGGGTTCAAGCGATTCTTGTGTATCAGCCTCCTGAGTAGCTGGGACTACAGGCGCACACCACCATGCCCAGCTAATTTTGTATTTTTAATAGAGATGGGTTTTACCGTGTTGTTTGGCCTTAATTTTGTTGTTTACTCAGGAATTATTCAGAAGCAAGTTCAAGCAATTCTCCTGTCTCAGCCTCCCAAGTAACTGGGATTACAGACATGCACCACCACGCCTGGCTAATTTTATATTTTCAGTAGAGACAGGGTTTCTCCATGTTGGTCAGGCTGGTCTCGAACTCCCGACCTCAGATGATCCGCCCACCTTGGCCTCCCAATGTGCTAGGATTACAGACATGAGCCACCATACCCAGACTGGTTCATCTTAAAGCATATGTTCTGTGTGCAGATGAGAAGAATGTATATTCTGTGATCTTTGCGTGGAGTATACTGTAGATGCCTATTAGGTTCAATTGATTGAGTGTGACATGTAAGTCCAGAATTTTTTTTGTTGGTTTTCTGGCTTAATGATCTGTGAATGCTATCAGTGAAGTCTTTAAATTTCTTACTATTATTGTGCAGCTAGGTCTTTTCATAGGTCAAGAAGAGCTTCTCTTTTTGTTTGTTTGTTTTGTTTTTAATCTGGGTGCTCCAATGTTGCGTGCATATATATTTAGAATAGTTAAGTCTTCTGGTTGAATTGTAGCCTTTATCATGTAATGCCCTTCTTTGTTCTACTTAATTGTTGTTGGTTTCAAGTGTGTTCTATCTGTTATAAGAATAGTGACTCCTGCTGCCTTTTGTTTTTTATTTGCATGGGAGTTATTTCTGTATCCCTTTACTTTGAGCCTGTGTTTATCACTACATATGATAGGGGTCTACTGAAGACACCAGATGGGTGGGTCTTAACCCTTTATCCAGTATGCGGTTCTGTCTTTTAAATGAGTTGTTTAGACTGTTTACATTCAGGTTAGGATCCACACTAGAGATTTTAATCCTGTCATCTTTTCCTTAGCTGGTTGTTTGGTAGACTTGATTATGTAGTTGCTTTGTAGTGTCTCTCTCTGGGCTGTGTACTTAAGTGTGTTTTTTGTTAGCAGGTGTCATTCTTTCATGTCTGTGTTTAGCTCTCTCTTAAGGACCTCTTGTATAGCTTATCTAGTTATAACAAATATCTTTAGTGTTTGTTTGTCTGAGAAGAATTTTATTTCTCCTTCACTTATGAAACTTAGTTTGGCAGGATATTAAATTCTTGGCTGTAATTTTTTTCCTTTAAGGATGCTGAAAATAGGCCACCAATATCCTCTGTCTTGTAAGGAGGTTTCTGTTGAGAGATCTGCTATTAGAATAATGTGGGTTCCGTTGGTATATGACCTGACTCTTCTCTCTAGTGTCTTTAAGATTTTTTTTCTTTCACGTTGACCTTGGAGAATCTGATACTGTACTTGAGGTGTGGTCAACTTATATGGTATCTAGCAGGGGTCCCTTTATATTTCTTGGATTTGTATGTCAAGCTCTTTAGTGAGATCAGAACATTTTTCATGGACTATGTCCTCAAAAATATTTTCCAAGTTGCTTATTCTCTCTCTTTCTCTCTTCAGAATGCCAGTGAGTCATAGGTTTAGTCTCTCCACATAATCGGATATTTCTCAGAAGTTATTTTCATTTCCAAAAATTAGTTTTTCTGTATTTTTTTGTCTAACTTGATTCAAATAAGTAATTTTTAAGCTATGAGATTCTTTCCTCACCATAGTTGATTCTGCTACTAGTTCTTCCAATTGTATTGAGATATTCTTGTAGTGAATTTTTCAGTTATAGAGTTTAGTTTTGTTGTTTCTTAAAATGGCTAGTTTATTTTTCAGCTTTTGGATTGTTCTACTGGATTACTTCAATTTTTTACATAGAATTTTCTCTTTCTCTTGGATCTCAATGAGCTTGTCATCCAGGTTTTGAATTCTATGTCTGTTATTTCAGTCATTTCAGTCTGGTTAGGAACTATTGCTGGAAAGCTAGTGGGCTCATTTGAAGGTAAGGGGATACTGGCTTTTTGAATAGCCAGAGATCTTAAGCTGATTCTTTCTCATCTGAGAGGACTGGTGTTTCTTTAACTGTGCTGTAAGTTGACAATAGCCAGTTGTTTTTATTTTAAGTATTTTCAGAGGGCCAGCCCTCTGTCTAGGATTTTATTTATTAATTATTATTATGTTGCTGTATTCTTGCCCTTTGTGTCACATGGGTCTGTAGTGGCAGAATATTTTTAGCATTGTAGTTTGGGCTATGATCCAGTAGATGGTGCTTTAGAGTAATGGCCGGCAGATGAGGTCTTACTTCCTTTACAGGTTCTTTTGTATTTCCTTGTGTTGCAAGCAGTGCTCTGCAGTATGCAGGGAAGAGATATGACACCCTTACTTGGTCTACTTCTGGGCCTTGGGGGAGCCCCCTTCAATCACTAATGCCAAACATATTTCTTCTGTTAGGGGTTCCAAATTGCTCTCCAGGATAGAAGTCTCAGCTAGGAGACAGAACACACCTTTTCATGACTGGCCCCACACTGGGAGGCATGCTTTGCTCCCATGCTGGCCAGTGAACCCATGTGTCTCACCCCTCTCTGTGATCTGAGAGCAGGGTCTTCTTCCCAACTCAAATGTTGGCCACAGATCTTGGCTCAAGATTCCTGAGCTACATGCTGCAGCTGTGGGGTGCCAAAAAAAGGCCACATCTCTGTCTCCTGGAGCCAGTGAGTCATCCTCTAACTGCCAGAAAAGCGCTCCCAGGATTCCAGAAAAGTACCTGGGTAGAGCACCCAGAGTAGGCAGTGGAGGCTGTGCTGTACGTACACCCCTTTCTGTGGCGTGGCCAGGCAGAGGCCCTGTGGCATGGCCAGGCAGAGGCCCTGTGAGGGGCTGGTGGGCAGGAAAGCCTATGCAACAGATGTGCCCCAGTCCTGCAGAGAATTCAGCCTCACTCTCTCCTGGACCAGGTGTCAGCTGGGACTAGAGTTATTTGGATGGAGATGGGGAACCAAGGGGGATTGGGGGCTTTGGCTGCACTTTGCCACAGCTGCTTCATACACAAAAGTTCCTGGGCTTCATGCTGGCTGAATCCCCGTCACTGCCCACTCTCTGAGAATACCTATTTGCCGGTTAAAATATCCATGAGAGATACAGGGTCACCTTTAGCTAGGATCCCAGAGGTCTGTGGCAAGAATGGGCTGTCTATCTTTCCCTTAATTCACCTCCTTCCCAGAAGCCATTCAGGTAGCCCTAGCATTTGTGTACTCCACACGTAGTTTTCAGCTTCCTCTCTCTTTAGCCTTGATTTCTGTGTCAGCTCTCCATTGACTGTCAGTGTTCTCTGTCCAAAGATCTGCCAAAGTATGTTGGCTTACTCAATATTTTGGTCTGTCTCACTGGAAGCAGTGTTTCCTGACTCTGGTCATCCATCCAGTCATCCTTCTTGTCTTCAGTTGAAAGTGAATTTTAATTTAATTAGTCACATATGGTTAGTAGCTTATGTATTGGACAGTACAGCTAAGAAGAGGACATTTTGGGACAATGTATCAGTAGCTCTTGGCAAGAGACATTGCACAATCAACAGAGTTTAACTCAAGAAAAAATAAAAATATATTGTACTTACATAGCATATATAAAAGTAAAATAACAAAAATTGCACAAAGAATAGAAGGGAATAATTGGAATTGGTGGAAGGCTTTTTTTTTTAACCAAAATACCATATAAAAGATAGTTTTGGAGAGATCCAAGATGGTCGATTAGCAACAGCTCAGGAATGTAGCTCCCAGTGAAAGCGCAGAGAACGAGTGGATGCCGCACTTTCCGACGAATTTTTATTGCCCACAGACCGGGAGATTCCCAGCAGAGGAGCCACATGGGTCGCCAGCACAACTCTTTTGGCCAGCGCGGCTGTTTTGCCAGTGCCCCAGCACGGCGCTTCCCGGTGTGAAGTATACAGATGGACGGGCTCGGCTGGTCCCATCCTCACAAGGAAAACAGCAATCGGAAGTGCTGAGGACTGAGAGTTTCACAGTAAGCACAGCGAACCTGGGAAGGTCCGGCTCTGTGGGGAATGGGCATCCGCCAAAGAAAAGTTAAGAAACAGAAAAATCTTCATCACCAGGCAGACAGAGATCCAAGACGGCCACGTAGTAGCAGCTCAGGATTGTAGCTCCCAGGGAAAGCGGAGAGAGTGAGTGGATGTCGCAATTTCAGATGAATTTTTGATGCCCAAAAACTGGGAGATTCCTGGTGAAGGAGCTGCACGGGTCACCAGCGCGACTCTTTTGGCTGGTGCGGCTGTTTCGCTGGCACCCCGGCGCGGCGCTTCTCGGTGCGGAGTATACGGGACTGGGTGCCCTTTTAGTCGGGCTCCGCTGGTCCCATCCCCACAAGGAGAACAGCAATTGGAAGTGCTGAGGACTGAGAGCAAGCACAGCTGAACCCAGGAAGGCCCAGCTCTGTGGGGAAGGGGCGCCCGCCGAAGGAAAACTAAGAAACAGAAAAAACTTAATCACCAACAAGCCGGATGTCCACTCAGAGACCCAATCTGAAAGTCGGCAATTACAAAGACGACAGGTAGATAAATCCACAAAAATGGGAAAAAACCAGTGCAAAAAGGCTGAGAATACCCGAAATCAGAATGCCTCTCCTCCTACAGGGGATCACAGCTCCTCATCAGCAAGAGAACAAGGCCTGATGGAGGATAAGTGTGATGAACTCACAGAATCAGGCTTCAGAAGGTGGATAATAAGAAACTTCTGTGAACTAAAAGAACAT
>CAUYQU010084835.1:0-49190 GCA_963574635.1 Cheracebus regulus | reverse complement strand
GTGTGGCTCCTCTGCCGGGAATCTCCCGGTCTGTGGGCTACAAAAATTGGTCGGAAAGTGCGGCGTCCACTCGTTCTCTGCGCTTTCACTGGGAGCTACATTCCTGAGCTGTTGCTAATCGGCCATCTTGGATCTCTCCCTAATTTTTGCATTTTTAGTAGAGACAGGGTTTTGCTATGTTGGCTGGGCTGGTCTCAAACTCCTGCGGTCAGATGATCGCCCACCTCGGCCTCCTAAAGTGCTGGCGTGAGCCAGGGTGCCCGGCCTGGTTGCCTGCCTTTATAGGCAGCTATGGATTTAATATTTCCCTGAATTCATTCAGCATGCATTTCCTGCTCATTGCCTGGAAAGGAAACCTCAGCTCCTACCCTACGTGCCCTGAGCTTTCAGTGCAGAATGTGGACTCCAGGTGGAAAGAGACAGGAATCAGATCCCTGCAACACGGGGTCACAGCAGGGCAAGTGCAGGCGGCTATGATTACAGACGGGAGGTTCCAGCCCCAGCCTGGGCTCTGAACAGAGAAGCCCAGTGAGTGGGAGAACACTGGGGTGGTGGGAGGAGCTCATATCCCAGGCAGAGGAAACAGCGTGTCAGCAAAAAGTCAAGAAGCCCAGGCCAATCACAGCCTTATAGGACAAAATGAGAGGTGACAGACAGCAAGAACCCTCACTGAGACCTGGTCAGCAGCCCCACCTTGAGACGGAGTCTCATTCTATCACCAGGCTTGAATGCAGTGGTACAATCTCTGCTCACTGCAACCTAAACCTCCCTGGTCCAAGCAGTTCTTCTGCCTCAGCTCCAGAGTAGCTGGAACTACAGGTGCGCCCCACCACGCCCAGCTAATTTTGTTTGTATTTTTAGTAGAGACGGGGTTTCACCTTGTTGGCCAGGATGGTCTCAATCTCCTGACCTTGTGATCCACCCACCTCGGCCTCCCAAAGTGCTGGGATTATAGGCGTGAGCCACCGCGCCCAGCCCTGGTCGACTTCTTTAAGTGCAGACTCCCTCCAGGGCACTGGGGAACCATACAAGGTTGCAGGGGGTAGGAGAGGCTGGAGACGCCCCAGCCTGGGTGGAGATGGAGCACCAGAAATCAACCTGAGTGAACAGGTTACTCAATGGAGTGTCAGGGCAATTTGTTCCCTATTTGGGGGAAGGGAGAAAATCAATTCTGAGCCTTCTTTACACCAGAGAAATAGTTTCCAGGTAATTGACAGTTAAATGTAAGAATGCAAACAGTAAAGAGGTTGGTAGACAGAGGCGGATGTCCCAGCTCAGGATGGCACAAGTTCCCCGAGCCACAGAGCAATGGAAGCCATGTTGGTGGGGAGAAATTTGCCCCTACAGAGCTGCTGACATGCAAGTCAGCAAGTCAAAAGCCAGCATCTCCAGGCTGTGGCACCGGCTTTGTCTGCAGAAACGTCTTTCCTGGGAGGCGAGCTCAGGCCACAGCGGGGACAGTGCTGAACAGAAGCTTCAGAGAAAGGCCATCTGATGAGGTCGAGAGATACCACATTTTTATTTTCTTTGTTTTTGAGATGGAGTCTCACTTTGTCACCAGGCTGGAGAGCAGTGTTGAGATCTAAGCTCACTGCAACCTCTGCCTCCAGGGTTCAAGCGATTCTTATGCCTCAGCCTCCCAAGTACTAGGATTACAGGTGCCTGCCACCACCCCCGGCTAACTTTTTTTGTATTTTTAGTAGAGGTGAGGGAGGTTTCACCGTGTTGGCCAGGCTGGTCTCGAACTCCTGGCCTCCAGTGATCCGCCCGCCTCGGCCTCCCAAAATGCTGGGATTGCAGGTGTGAGCCACCGCACTCAGCCCACATTCTTATTTTCACAGCTCAGCCAGATCCAGCTGAGGTTCCTTGGCAGCCGGAACACCAGTCCCCGGGACATACAGTGAACGACAGGTAGCCTGGGGGAGTGGAAACGGTGTGAATGTGTGAGCGAGAGCTGGTGGCCGGGGAAGCCCCCTGGGAGGAGTAGCTGGATGGGCATGGGAACAGCAAATGCCTTCCCTGTCATCTCGAGGCATGAGGTGCCCTGGCAGTAGGACAGTAATGGCCTCGTGATGTTGTGTCAGCATCCTTAGGGTTGTGATAGAACTTTCTAGTAACAGACAGGAGATGACACCACTTCCAACTGTGGAGACATCCTGGTCGCTGGGCTTACCCCATGCTGGGCCACTTCCTGCCTGGGGTGGCCACATCCCAGACCTGTCCCAGCCCAACTTCCATGGCTGATACCTCACAGGCTAGACTTTGCATAGTCATTTATTTCCTTTATTAATTTAACGTTTAAGGACTAACTGCTCATTTCTAACCTTCAAAACCATGCCCCAAATCTCTAGCACAATTAATAGTCACCAGGAAATACACACAGGTTCAGTCATCATGGTAACGGTGCTGTGAGGCAGGACCTGTGCATGCAAAGGCCTGGCCTGGTGAATGGGCTTGCCAACAGCCCACAGGCCTGTGCCCCTGTGTCTGGGAGAGGGGAACCAGGCCTGAGTGCCCCCCTCAACCAAAGGGTCTTTCCAGCATCTTAGGAGGCAGTCATTCTACCACCAGGCTGGGATCCAAGCTCAGAACAGGGACAGAATCTGCAAGCTTGCGATCACCAGAAAGGCTTTTCCAGAGTTTGGGGGCCCCTGGAGGTCAGGGTACTACTAGGAAGAGAAGAACCAACACCTCTCTCCCTTTAGTCTCAAACCTGCCATCTCTGAAAGCAACTGAAGAGATTCAGGTCAGACTAAAGATAGAACTTCACACTGCCAGGGTTATGAGGGTGTGATGGAGAAAGTGCCAGGCATCCTTGGACACCTAGAACCTTGCCTGGCTTAAGTGATGTGCTTTCTGAGAGCGGTGGGAGGCGGACCAGTGTTCCTGGAGCGGGTCACATCATCCCTCCTCTCCTGGGGCCAGCGAGCCACCCGCACCCCACATCCCTGCCAGCGCCGAAGCGGGGAACCATTGCAAAGTGATTTCTCCCTCCAACGGCGCCATACATCATGTTTTTTAATTTAAAAGATGCCCCATGGAAGCATAACAGACCATTAAATGTTTGGGTCTCTAATTAACTCCAGAGCAGCCTGGGGCTGTGGGCCCGGAGGTAGGACGACAGAATGAGCCTGGCACATCCCAGGAGGTGGCACTCAGGGCCCCAGCCCCAGCCCTGAGCCCTCCCCGCTCTGGTTGGGAGGAGGCAGAGGGGACCGGGCACCCCCCTTCCCCACCTTCCTTGGCCAGGGCCTTGGGGAGGGGCTGTCTCACCCAGCCCTGCGCTCCTGCACATTCGTCGGGGGACAGAAGTCTGCATTTTTCCTGTTTTTTATTTTTGAGACAGGCTCTCACTCTGTCATGCAGGCTGGAATGCAGTGGCACAATCACAGCTCACCACAGCCTCGACCTCCTGAGCCTGAGGGATCCTTCTGCCTCAGCCTCCCAAATAGCTGGGACCACAGGTGCACACCACCACACCCGGCTAATCTTTTAAAAAATTTTTGTCAAGATGGGATCTCACTATGTTGCCGAGGCTGGTTTCGAACTCCTGAGCTTAAGCCATCCTCCTGCCTCAGCCTCCCAAATTGCTGGGGTGACAGGTGTGAGCCACCATGCCCGCTCTGGGAATCTGCATTTTTGAGCAGCAGTGGAGTGGGTGCTGCTGCCTTCCTGGGCCTTACTGTAGAGGAGTCTCAACTTGCTGGCTGGACTTTCCCACGCTGAGCCTTTGTTTCCCCATCTGTCCAACTGAGGTAACAGTAACCTTTGCCTCCCTAAACCCGGGGGAGGGGCTCTGCCTGCAGGAGGCATGGCACACAGGTGGACTATGGAGGAAACAGTTTTCCTCTGTTGCAGACTCATAGGGTATTCCTGTTCTGGAGGGAAGGAGGAGTCCTGAGGCTTCCATGAGTCTCGTGATGGCCCAAAGGTCACACAGCAAGGTGGTCAGGCACTCGGCAGGGTCCCCACAGCCTCTCAACCTTCCCCAGTGCTCACTGAGTCCTTGTGGAGTGGGGACCTGGTGCAGGCTGTGGTCTCCTGTCCTACTCCCCAGCCTGGCCTCCTGGAGGGCAAAGCTGAGGTCAGGGATCTGCTGGACCCAACCCTGAGGCCGTGTCCCCAGGAGCCAGCCCCGCTGAGTCCGCCCTCCCAGCCCCAGCCTTGCCTGCAGCCTGTGTCAGCGCCCCCTGCACAATAGGATGGGAGCAGGGAGTGGAAGAGAGGGCCGGGCCTGGGGGCCATGGAGAAGCCCCCAGATCTGGCAAGAGCCCTCATTGGGCCCCCCTGTGTGGGTTCCAGGGCTGGAAAATGCTGGGATCACAGGCGTGAGCCACCACACATGCTGAAGGAAAACCCACATGCATCCAGCGTGTGGCTCCGTCTCCCACATTGCCTTGCACCAACCTCCCCTTGCTACCAAGGAGGAAGTGAGTGTCTACTGGGCACCCTCCCGTACCCAGCGTCATGCCAGGAGCCTTAAGTAACTGGCAATGCATCCCCACCACACCCCTGGGAGCCAGACACCATGATGGTCTATGTTTGACAGATGAGGGGACTGAGGCTAAGACAGGTTAAGTGGCATGTCTAAGGTCACACAGCAGGTGCATGGCAGAGCTGACATTTCTCCTGGCCCATGATGGTTCTGTGCCCCCTGATGTAGCAGGTGGACAGGCGGGCCCCCTACGTGCTCCTAGCTGGGCCAGGTCACCATGGCAGGCCTGTGGCTCGAGGCCCGACCACGCTAAAACGCCCATCACTCCCCCATGGGCTCTGCGGCAGAGCCCACGGAGACAGGTCCTGGCAAGAGCCAAGCTGCAGAGGCAGGCAGACACTCGCAGTAAACATGATCTGTCGGCAAAACATTGGAACGATGAAAAGTTATCGATCTATAGCTTTCCACCCATCTCCCCGCCTCCCCCTGTGCCTGGCCGTCCGCCCACGTTTTCCCCTGGAGCTGGAAAGTTCGCTCCATCAGCAGAATCCATCCAGCCCTGGGCCCGGCCCCAGACCAGCCCTGGCCTCTCGTGTGGTTTCGATGATCGAGGAGAGGAGCAATATTTTTAGACAGATGCACGCCTGTCCCAGCACGGCTGCTGTGATTATGCAAATCCAGTCGTAAGAAGTTTAAAAGCCTGGAACCACCATATTTCTTGATTTCATTAGCGATGACACAGGCTGCGGAAGGAACCCGGTGCCTGCCTCACACACATGGTCCCTACTGTCCCCTGGGTGACAGGGGTGCTCTCTGCAGGGGCAGTGTGTGTGGCTGTGTGAGTGTGATCATGAGACGTCATGAGGGCTCCACCCAGGGAAACACCAGGCCCCAGACACAATCCCAAGAGTCTTGGAGGCACCTGATTCAATGATTTCATGTTAGGATCGGGGAAACTGAGGCCTCGAGACAAGAATTGGAGATGACCCGGGACTCTGGCTCCGGCCCGGATGCCTGGCCTCTCCTGCTTTGGCCAGTTCTCCCAGAAACTCCAGTACTCAGGGGAGAGGGTCTCCCAGGAGAGGGTTCTCAGGGAGCAATGCCACGCTCTCTCCTCCCTCCCACCCCTTCTGAGCAGAGAAGCCCAGGGAGCGGGGATGACCCGGTCGAAGCACAGGCTCCTCTCCCAGCTCTCAGGCCCCTCCACCTGGCCCTGCTACCCCTGCAGCCCCATCTACCACCTGGCATTGCCCACCACTACCCTCACCCTGGGCACCCCACACTTCCTGGTGGGGCCTCCTGCCTTCATGCCTCAAACACACCCCCTCTGCCTGGGATACCTGTTACCCTCCTTCCCTAACAAACTCCTACTCATCCGCTGGGGCCCTTCCAGCAGCAGCTCCTGCCAACGCCCTGCCTGGTTACCTGCCATCCTGCACACCTCCTTAGCTCCGGCCAGGCCTCCTTTTTCCCTGCAGGCCCCACTCTGGTCTGTAAGCCCTTAAGGGGCCCCATGGCTCCTAAATGTCCGGTGCCTGGCAACCCATCTTGAGTGGACAGAGCAAGGCCAGGAGGCAGACACGGGCTCTCCTGCTCCAGATCTCGGGGGCATGGCAGGCGGGAGACTAGCTGGCCCCAGCCCTGAATCCCAGCAGATTCCAGCTGGAGTCTGGATCTTTTCTGCTGTCCGAGGGGGCTGGGTCCCACCATCAGATGCTGAGCCACTCCCTCCACCCATCCAGGAGAGAGTGCTGCTTCAGGAAGGTCAAGTGTGCCTCATACTCAGTCCTTTTGAGTGTCCCCTCCACCTTCAGTGTTCCCTGAAGTGGCCAGCTCATTCCATCAGGGGCATTCCCGCTCACACCACCTCCCCGCAGCTCTGCCTTCTGCACCAGCTCCTGTTTGAACACCCGTGGTGATGGGGGACTTGCTACCTATCACAGCTTGTTGGACAACTCTTTAGCAACTGGGTCCCAGGAGTGCTCCTGTTTCCAGAGGCCACTGGTGGTTCCTGCCCTTTCTCACCCTCCAGACGGGCCCAGACCTCAGCACATTTCCAGGGCCACCTGGCCTGAAGTCTGACCCCTTTCTCTGTTCTCCCGGCTTTTGTGTCTATACCCCAATCAGCACTTGCTGTGGATAGGGTGTGCCGGCCTCCTCTTCCAGCTCCCCCCAAGCCCTGGCTGTGCAAGGCAGAGCTGTCACAAGATGGAGGCCCAGGAGGCCTGGGCAGGGCAGATGCCCCCCAAGACAGCCGAGGTATCAGTGTGATGCATCCTGGGCACTAAGCAGGCTCGGCGGTGGCTGTGAGTGAACTGTGGTTCGGGGAGCCCATCTCCCCAACTAGCCCAGGGGACCTTAGCAACTCCTTTCACTTGAGGAGCTTCCCACCTGTACCACGGAGGGCATGTGGTTCCATGTCCCGTGGCGTGGCCTGTGCTGCTCTTGTGGCTGCCCAGGGCCAAGCACGTGGAGGCCTCTCTCCATCTGGGTGGGGGGTGTCAGACACTGAAGCTGGTGGGGACGAGCACTTCTGACCCCACCAGATGTGTGCAACGTGACCTGAGTGTCCAGTCCTGGCTGCCAGACCAGATGAGAGCTGGCGGGGCATGGCCCAAAGCTGAGATGCAGAACCCTCAGTGGGCACCTCATCTTCCCGAGGGGGTAACAGCTCTTACAGTCTTGATCAACCATGAAAAGGACGGCCGGGCATGGTGGCACACACCTGTAATCCCAGTGCTTTGGGAGGCTGAGGCAGGAGGATGGCTTGAGTCCAGGAGGTCAAGGCTGCCGTGAGCTATAATTACACCACTGCACTCCAGCCTGGGCAACAGAGTAAGACCCATCCCTTTAAAAAAAAAAAAAAAAAAGGAAGCTAATGTTTGTGAGAAACCACAAGCCCCTTGGGAGGAGTGGTCTTTACTCCCGTTGGACAGAAGAGAAAACAGAGCTGACGCATCCCAGCCTGTGTGCAATGTGGCCTGAGTGTCCAGTCCTGGCTGCCGGGCACCGGGCCAGCCCTGGGGTGCCAGAGTAGTGACCAGGATGCACAGCTCCTGCTCTTGTGGCGGCAGGAGGAGCTCCACCATGAATTAAAAGTAAAGAACCAAGCAGAGCATCAGGGAGAGAGAAGTGCCAGGATTTAAACTAGGTGGGGGCTGAGAGCGAATTAAGAGTGCAGAGCGGGGAGAGCTGTTGGGGCAACGCTTCTGCATCTTGGAGTGAATGGCAGGAGGGAGCTGGAGCGTCCCAGGCACGGGGCGGCTGGTGCCGGGTCTTTAGCCAGGAAGGGGATGTGCATCAGGGGAAGGGGAGTGAGAAAGGGCAGAGGCCGATCCGGTGGGCCCTGGAGATGGCGTTTGGAGGCCAGATTCTCCTCTCCGCACAGAGGACTGGATGTCCTCAGGGCTGCATGAGGATGGGGCAGGGGCCCGCCTTGGTGGTTAGCAAGGCTCCTTCCAGCCGTGGAGGGAGAGTGGATTGGGGGTGCCAGGAGATGAGGTCGAGTCGTGGGTGTTGTCGCCGCCGGAGGTGGGTTTGGGTGTTTTGGACCAGGGCACTCGTGGTGGGAGTGGAGTGATTCCGGATGCTTCTGCAGGTGGAGTGGGTGGTGCCGAAGTTGGACCAGGTGTGGGGGGAGTTAGGAGTGTAGCGTGTGGCCTTGACTTTCAGTGGAAGAATGCAGTGAATGCTGAGGCAGGGAGAAGCCAGCTGGGGCAGGAGCTGGGAGCGGCCACTTAGACGCCATGGGGAAGAATCTTCAAGTTGGGATTTTACTTGAGATAGATCGAGGGTCAGCTGCACAGAGACAAGACCACAGGGAACAAGACCCCCTGGGCATGCTTGGCGGAGGAGGCAGTGAGGACTCAGCCTGGCCTGGGACAGGTGGAATCGGGGTGAAGGTGAAGGAGCCTGGGCGGAGAGGGTGGCGGCTGGGACCTCCCTCTCAGGAGGGAGCCGGCAGCCGTCTGTGCCAAGGGCTGCCGAGAGGCTGAGAAAGACAAAAGTGGGCGCTGCAGGGTGGAGGTCACCAGTGACCTTGCTGAGAGCGGCTCAGAGGGCCCAAGAGGGGACGCTGGACTGGGCAGGGCTGCGGATGGAAGAGGAGGTGAGGAGGGGGATGGAAACCGCTGGCGATCATTCCAAGAAAACCTGCCGCGATGAGGCAGAGGCCAGAGGGTACGCTGGTCAAGTTTGTTTGTTCTAGAAGGTTCTAGAACTATGAGTTCCAATATAGCAACCACAGCCCCGTTTCCGGCGCTCCAGAGCCACATGGGACCCATGGCCGCCCTGTTGGATGGTGCAAGTACAGAACCTCTGTGCCACCCAAGAAAGCTGCGTGGACTTTCTTGGTGTTGCAGAGAGCTGGAGGTATCAGAGAGACCCGGGGGGTGCCCATTCCAGGGAGCCATGGCCTCTGCGTCTCCCTGAGGCAGGAGGCCAGGCCCTGGGAGCAGGTGCAGACGGCCTGAGCAGAAGGGGAGCGCCTTTCAGGCCGAGGAGGGGAGAAGCTCTCCCAAGGGGCTGCGGGCCTGCCAGCCTCCCTGGGGCCTTATGGTCCACATCTACGCAAGGCCCTGGGTCTGAGGCTGCAGGTGTGCTGGGGAGGGCAGGGCTGGAGCCTGGTGTGCACAGGAGAGTCATGCCCGTGCAGGGTCTCTGGACCTGCCCTCCCCGCTGGCCAGCACTCCTTTCTAGAAACGTTGTTTAATGAGGGGATCACTGGATGTGGGGTGCAGGGCAGGTGTGAGTGTGGATCAGTGAGGGCACAGGCTAGGGGGGCATTGAGAATGACAGTGAGGGAGCCCAGCTGGAAAGGGCCTAGGGAGGGCCTGTGCTCCATGCAGAACCTTCCTAGGTGGTTCCCTGTTTTCCTGTGTCAGGGCCATAGCCTCTGCCCCCGGGGGCTCCCAGACCCAGGGGTGCCTCTCAAATCCCTCCTAGTGCAGACCCGTCCAGCCTGTCTCCCCAGCCCCCGACAGGAGGCTGCACAGGGCTGACTCACAGTGTGACCTTGGACAAGTCCTTCTCCCTCTGGGCCTCAGTTTCTTCACCATAAAGTGAGCTGCAGAATGAAAACTCTGGGGTCCCTCAGCCGGGTCCAGTGACACACCTGTCATCCCAGCACTGTGGGAGGCTGAGGCGGGTGTGTCACCTGAGGTCAGGAGTTCAGAACCAGCCTAACCAATATGGTGAAACACCATCTCTACTAAAAGTACAAAAATTAGCTGGGCGTGACGGTGGGCACCTGTAATCTCAGCTACTTGGGAGGCTGAGACAGGAGAATCGCTTGAACCCAGGAGGCGGAGGTTGCAGTGAGCCGAGATTGCACTACTGCACTCCAGCCTGGGTGACAAAGCAAGACTCCATCTCAAAAAAAAAAGAAAAGAAAATTTTGGGGCCCATAGAGGAGGCAAAATCCATGCCTCTAAGAGGCGGCAGGCCCACCCTTCCTCACTGGCAGGGCGCTGGCCACACTGGGGAGTCCTGCCCACACGCCCTGAAGGTCTCCCTGCCCAGGAGACTTGGCAGCGAGATTCAGACTGGGAGGGGGAGCAGGGGGAGGATTCCCCAAGCCTTTGCGGGCCCCAGGCTCCTGCTCACCTGGACTCTGGAGCTGAGGCAGAGCAGGGAAGTGGTGGCTGGACATTGGGCTGGGGATAGCCTGCCTCCCTCATCACACAGGCTGCCCAGCCCGATGGAGCAGGCCTCAGAGCCGGGTGGAGAGGTGAGGCTGTGCTCCCAGCACCCTTCCCAAGGAGCCTGAAGCATAGATTCCTGGACTCACAATGGGGGGACTGGGACATGGTGGCAAAGAAAGGGCTGGCAGGGGAGGAACCAGGTGAATGAGGAAGGGGGAGAGGGTTTGGCGCTCAGCCAAGCCCTGGTGGTGTCGGCCACCAGTGCACACTTACAGCGTGTTTCCTGTGTATGTGCAGCATGCCAGACATGCAGACCCCCATGCATGTGTGAACATGGGAGGAAATCTGTGGGGCTCGGAGCTGCACCTGTGCCACCCACACCTGCCTCCACCCAGCCCCAGACGCACCAGGGCCCCAGGCCTGGCTGCCCAGACAGGGTGCCCTCAGTAACAGCTGCTCTGCCCAGTGCCCCAATGAGCACGGTCTGTGCACTCATGTACACAAATACCTGCCCTGTGCACACACACCTGTGCATATACACATGCAGACGGCCTGGCACACACGAGGGCTCACAGGTACCAAACACATGTGTGGGTGGACATGGCATACATGCGTCCACAACACACATGCACACCAACACCCACACATGAACCCCATGTGCACGCAGCCCTCAGCTTCCCGGCCCAGGAGAGCCTGGGCAGCCCGGGCCCCGAGCCTCCTCTCTGCGCCTGCAATAAGGGCTTTTAGGCCCCATAATCCTCCTTACCTTGACTTTGGGTTATTTTGAGCAAGAGATTAAAGGTGATTACGATTGTGGCTGAGGCGCCACACCTCCTACACGCTTCCTGCACCGCCGCTGGTCAGGCCCGCCCTTCCGGAGGCCGGGCACAGCCAGACGCCATCAGCCCCACATCATCAGCCCCATGCCCTTGGCCCTCCCCCGACCAGCACGCACCTCTGCCTGAGACCTGGGCCCCCAAGAGGCCTGGGAGAGCTAAATCCCAGCATTGGCACAGGTTGTCTGGGCACGGTGGAAGGATGGTGGGGAGGTGCGGAGGGGCTGGCATGGACACGGGCAGGCAGGTGCACACAGCACACTGCGTGACGGTGACTGAGACAGCGCTGACTCCCCTGATGGTGGATTTCACATCCAATCAGACCACATGGGGACCCCATTTTCCCCAGCCAAGCTGCACCCAGAGCCATTTCTGAGTGGGCCTAGTCAGGTCCTGCCCAGCTGGGCTGGGCGTCCTCTGGCCTCTCCAGGCCAAGCCCTGGGTTAGCTCCCTGGGGCCTGCTAGGACCTTGCTGCAGCCCCCATGCCGTCTGACTTCTCCCTCTCTTTAAATCAGAGATAGACTCTTCTCCAGGAGCTGGAACAAAATTGTTCTTTATGAAGTTTCCAAAGAGAGGAAAAAACCCATTTCACATCATTATATTTTTTTTCTCTAATTTAAACCGCTTCAGTGCAGACTAGTTGCAAACGTCAATATCAGTGAAATACACCCAGCTGGCCGCCTGCCAGGCCATGGTACGGTGACAGAAGCCGGCTGTAAATCCACATATTAACAAGCAAACACACACGCATTTCTCTATCCTTCAGAGCAAACACAGGCGGCCGAGAGGTGAGGCTGCACATCAGGGGCTTCCCTGCCTCGAGGGTGGTGGTGGTGGGGTGTCTGCTGGGGAGCAGGAGCCCAGCACCTCCAGCCCTGTCTGCAGGGTCCTTCCTGCTTGGGGCTCCCTCCTCTATGACTTGATTGCCACATCCTCTGCTCAGGAGACACTAGGGAGATGGATGAGGCACCATCCTGCCTGGAGACAATCAGAGTCCCGTGGAAGTGGAGGGATAAAGCAAAGGACTCCATACGGTGGCAGGGAGGATGGTGGGAGAGGCATTCACCTCCCCCAGGGACCTCGGAGCAGTCTCTCTCCCAGCCCAGGCAGAGCCCAGGAATGCTCAGCAGAGCAACCGGCTCTCTTCCTTCCAGAAGGGAGGCAGCCACGCTCCACCAAGGTGAGGTTCGGACAGTGCCAAGTCCAGTGCCAAGTAGACACCCTCAGAGACCATCCAGCCAGCTCATTTGAGGAAACTGAGGCCCGGAAGGGGCATGGCATGTTGGGGACACAGGGCAGGTGAACTCAGACCAAGACCTGGCAGATGAAAGTCCCTGGACAGGCCAGAATACCTCCCAATGTCTCCCCGCTAGAGGGCTGGAGAGGAGCCCGCACCCTGGAAGGATTCTGGGGACCCTGGGTGGGTGTGCAGGGCAGCTCCTGCAGGCAACTCCTGGGGCATTGTGGCTGGGCCTCCCAGGAGCAGAAGCAGCAGGCGACAGGGACGGAGCCCAGAGGGGGCCTTCACATGCACATCCTTGGCCGCAGCTGGCCAGCCAGCAGGAGGAGCCCTGTCACTCCTCAGCCAAGTGACTTTAGGTCCCAGTCCCCTGCCTCAGTTTCCTCATCCAACCAGGGTTGTGCCAAGAGTGAAATGGGCTGCAGGGTTCTCGATTCTGGGCCATCAGTACCTTGGATCCCGGCCAAGCAGGTAGTGCCCCGTCCAGTTTGCAGATGAGGAAGCTGAGGTCGGATAGCCGAGGAGGCCCCTCCACCGGAGGTTGGAGCATTTCCTCCACTATCCTGGCCCATCTCAGGAACTCCTAGGGGTTTCTGAGGAAGGGGCTTCTGTTCTGTGCTTTACAGAAGAGGCTCAGGGGGCTCAGTGGAGCAGGAACTCAGGCCGTGTTCAGAAGTCCCTGCTGCGAGATGCCGGATGTCCCCTGACCGCTGCCTTCTCTTTTGTCTTGCAGCAGGAACGTCAGAGCAGGAGGAGCCAGTGGAGCCATCAGGACACCCAAGCCCATGGGGCAGGAGGCCCCGATCACCGCAGGATTGGGGTGGAAGACAAGAGGCGGCCGGCCGTGAGGGAGGCACCCTCCCTCCCCGCGCTTGTGCCGCGCGGCCATGCGGTTTGGGACAGGACACCCCTGAGAGTGCAGGCACCTCCCCCTCCCACCCCTCCATCCCTTCGGGGGCCACCACCTGGCCCCCCACCCGGTCTCCCGGGGCAGGCTGAGTGGGGGCTCCCTGCAGCGTGGTCCCGATGGCCGGGCTCAGGTGGGGCACGCTGTGGGTGTGCGTGATGGCCGCCACCCTGCTTCACGCAGGCGGCTTGGCCCGAGGGGACTGCTGGCTGATCGAGGGCGACAAGGGCTTCGTGTGGCTGGCCATCTGCAGCCAGAACCAGCCGCCCTACGAGGCTATCCCGCAGCAGATCAACAACACCATCGTGGACCTGCGGCTCAATGAGAACCGCATCCGCAGCGTGCAGTACGCCTCACTGAGCCGCTTCGGCAACCTCACGTACCTCAACCTCACCAAGAACGAGATCGGCTACATCGAGGATGGCGCCTTCTCGGGCCAGTTCAACCTGCAGGTGCTGCAGCTGGGCTACAACCGGCTGCGCAACCTCACGGAGGGCATGCTGCGTGGCCTGGGCAAGCTGGAGTACCTGTACCTGCAGGCCAACCTCATCGAGGTGGTCATGGCCAGCAGCTTCTGGGAGTGCCCTAACATCGTCAACATCGACCTGTCCATGAACCGCATCCAGCAGCTGAACAGCGGCACCTTCGCTGGCCTGGCCAAGCTGTCGGTGTGTGAGCTCTACAGCAACCCCTTTTACTGCTCCTGCGAGCTGCTGGGCTTCCTGCGCTGGCTGGCTGCCTTCACCAATGCCACGCAGGCCTACGACCGGATGCAGTGTGAATCGCCACCCATCTACTCCGGCTACTACCTCTTGGGCCAGGGCCGCCGCGGCCACCGTAGCATCCTCAGCAAACTGCAGTCGGTCTGCACGGAGGACTCGTACGCAGCTGAGGTGGTTGGGCCCCCCCGCCCAGCGCCAGGGCACTCACAGCCGGGCCGCTCCCCGCCTCCCCCGCCTCCTCAGGAGCCCAGTGACGCGCCCTGCACCGACGACGAGTGCTTCTCCGGGGACGGCACCACACCACTGGTGGCCCTGCCCACGCTGGCCACGCAGGCCGAGGCCCGTCCCCTCATCAAGGTCAAGCAACTCACGCAGAACTCGGCCACCATCACCGTCCAGCTGCCCAGCCCGTTCCACCGGATGTACACCCTGGAGCATTTCAACAACAGCAAGTCCTCCACTGTGTCCAGGCTGACCAAGGCCCAGGAGGAGATCCGCCTGACCAACCTGTTCACGCTCACCAACTACACCTACTGCGTGGTGTCCACCAGCGCTGGGCTGCGTCACAACCACACCTGCCTCACCATCTGCCTGCCCCGGCTGCCGAGTCCACCCGGTCCGGTGCCCAGCTCCTCCACAGCCACCCACTACATCATGACCATCCTGGGCTGCCTCTTCGGCATGGTGCTGGTGCTGGGCGCCGTCTACTACTGCCTGCGCAGGCGGCGGCGCCAGGAAGAGAAGCACAAGAAGGCTGCCTCGGCAGCCGCGGCCGGGAGCCTGAAGAAGACGATCATCGAGCTCAAGTACGGGCCGGAGCTGGAGGCGCCTGGCCTGGCCCCGATGTCCCAGGGCCCGCTGCTGGGCCCCGAGGCCGTGACGCGCATTCCCTACCTGCCAGCGGCCGGCGAGGTGGAGTCGTACAAGCTGGTGGAGAGTGGGGACACGCCCAAGGCCAGCAAGGGCAGCTACATGGAGGTGCGCACTGGGGACCCTCCGGACCGCAGGGAGGGCGAGCTGGGCCGGCCGGGCCCCGACAGCCAGAGCTCGGTGGCCGAGATCTCCACCATCGCCAAGGAGGTGGACAAGGTCAACCAGATCATCAACAACTGCATCGATGCGCTCAAGTCCGAGGCCACCTCGTTCCAGGGCGTCAAGGCGGGGCCGGCGTCCGCGGCGGAGCCGCCGCCGCTGGTGCTGCTGTCTGAGCCGCTGGCCGCCAAGCACGGCTTCCTGGCGCCCGCCTACAAGGACGCTTTCGGCCACAGCCTGCAGCGGCACCACAGCCTGGAGGCGGCCGGGCCCCCGCGCATCGGCACCTTGTCGTCCGGTGGCTCCGCCCGCAGTCCCCGCGCCTTCCGCGCCGAGGCCGTCGGGGTGCATAAGGGCGCGGCCGCCGAGGCCAAGTACATCGAGAAGAGCTCCCCCGCCGCGGCCGACGCCATCCTCACGGTGACGCCCGCGGCTGCCGTGCTCCGGGCCGAAGCCGAGAAGGGCCGCCAGTACGGCGAGCACCGGCACTCGTACCCCGGCCCGCACCCCGCGGAGCCGCCCGCGCCCCCAGGGCCGCCGCCGCCGCCTGCCCACGAGGGTCTAGGGCGCAAGGCGTCCATCCTGGAGCCCCTGACCCGGCCGCGGCCCCGCGACCTGGCCTACTCGCCGCTGTCCCCGCAGTACCACAGCCTGAGCTACTCCTCCAGCCCTGAGTACACCTGCCGCACCTCCCAGAGCATCTGGGAGCGCTTCAGACTGAGCCGCCGGCGGCACAAGGAGGAGGAGGAGTTCATGGCGGCCGGCCACGCGCTGCGCAAGAAGGTTCAGTTCGCCAAAGATGAGGATCTGCACGACATCCTGGACTACTGGAAGGGTGTGTCGGCCCAGCACAAGTCCTGAGCCCCCCAACTCCTTTTCCCCAGACCCGCGACACCCACTGGACCAAAAAGGATGCAGGATCCACCCAGAGACTCAGCACCAAACCCAACACACGCACAACACGACAGCAACTGTGAACGCCGGGGTTGGAGGGCCCTGCAGAGGCGAGGTGGGGGCGTGGGCGGGGACAGACACAGGGGACACGTCCTTAGCTCATGTGGCCGCCCCAGGCAGCACATGTACACACACACACACACACACACACACACACAAGGGACTTCGGAAAACTGTGTCTTAGGGATGGGGGGGTGGGAGTGGGGATTTTTTTTCATTATCTTTCCTCTTTTGAGTCTTCTCTGCCTTTTCCTCTCTTTCTTTTCTTCCTTTTTTAAAAAAATATATAATAAAAGACAAGTTCTTTTAAAAAGACATAAAACACGGTCTGTGGGGGGTGTGGCCACCTCGGGGCCCCTGGCGTGATCTCCTCGGTCCGTGGTTTTCTGTGGATTCTCTGTCCAGTCTGTCTCTTCGTTGCTGCCTCCGGAGTCCACCGCAGAGGGGCAGAGTGAATGCCGGCGGCCAAGCGGCCTCCGGGACAGGTCCTGGCGCCCTGCTGGACTCAGGGTGGGTGGAGACTGTGCCTGTGGACGGCTGGGGTGGCCGGAAGGCACGTCCCCCAGCCCAGCCCCCATGTACACTGTAGTCGTTCTATTGTACAGAAAAAAATATTTCTATATTTGCAACGTTTGCTGTAAAATGAGAAAGAAAAAAAGACTATGTCTACTTAAAAAAAAATCTGCAAAGGAAAAAAATCAAATGCTTGTTTGTCCTGGGTTTTTACTGTAAATTTCAGGGAAAGAGTTGAGGTTTCTTTTATGTCCCACTTAGGGGGTGGTTTTGTTGATTTTAGTCTTGGGATGGGGGTACGCTGTGCTCTCGGTGAGAGCGTGGTGGGACCAAGGGGTGTGAGTGGGAGCCCTTGGGGAGGTGGGCGGCCCACACTGGACTAAAGCATGTCTGAGGGCTGGCGTGGACAGGGCAGGTGGGAGCCTAGATCATGTGGTGTGTGCGGGGCTGGGACACCCAGAGGGTCTTGAGTGAGGTTCCAGATGAGCCAATGGTGTGGGTTTGCATGTGAGTGAGTGTGAGTGTGGGGTGGTTAGAGGGTACGTCTGTCTGAGGGTGGGTTCCCCTGCCATGACCAGAGCCCCACCTACAGGAAGTGCTCAGAGACCCCTGATTCTGCGGGGGTCTCTTGGGATGCTAAGCCCGGAGCCAGACCCTGCACTGCAGCCCCCTCCACATGCATCTCACCCATCACCCCTCCTCCAGGCAGCCCACCCTGGTGTGGGCCCCCATTCTGAGTGAATGAGAGGCTGAAGTCCACGTGGGACCAGCACCAGCTTGTTCGGCATCCCCGGGGGAGGGTGGAGAGAGTCCCTGGCTTTCTGCTTCGGAGAGCAGGTGGTGCCCCTCATCCCACCTACAGGACCCAGAGTGAGACGCTGGGGAAGGCACTCCACTCCTGGGCCTTCGAATCCACCTGCCAGCTGAGTGGGGGTCTTGTACCCACCCCAGGGAAACTGCCCCCAGTCCTGCATCCCACACAGAGTTGCCTTTCTGATCAGGAGGAGGGCCCTGCAGGGAAAGGGAACGCCTCCCGTGCCCCCTCCCTCCCACTCGGCCCCCCTGGGGCGGGACACCTGCCTGATGCCGGCACCGCCTGGGTCAAATCTCCCTGCCACCCGTCCCTGCCTGCCTAGACACCCCCTCCCCTCTCCTTCCAAAGTCCCGGCTGCTGAGCCCCTAGCCCGCCCCTCCATCAAGGGTAGACCCACCCCTAACCTGAACTCTGGCACAGACCCAGGGAGGCAGGAGGCTGCGGCTGGAGCCAAGTCCCAGAGGCAAGAGGAGCCCAGGAGACTCAGGACAGGGACTGGAGGGATGGAAGCCGGTCTTTAGGCTCTGACAGGTCCCCAAGAAAGGACCCAGGCTCAGTCTGACCCAGTGGGGGACAAAGAGGGAGGGAGGAAGGGCTGGTGGGGGGCGGGAGCAGGGGCAGCCTCTGCTTGCATGCCCTTGGTGACGGGAAGCTCACCCCTCTTCTCTGTAGCTGTTTCCACCTTTCGGGACCTTCCTTAGGCAGAGCAGAAGCCTGGGGCCACAGAACTGAGGGCTCATCTGTCCCCTCCAGGTCAGTCAGCCCTGTCATGCTGCCTGCACCCAGGTTACCCCACCAGGGTCCTGGGAGTATGAGGCCTGCTCTGGGGGTGTATGCCCCAGTGGGCTCCATGGGTGCCCTGTGACTCATCCCTCCAAAGGGGCCATTACCCAGGATGCTGCGTCACCCTCTCTTCCCTGTTTGACCCAAGGTTTCTGGCCAGGCCGGGACTCCCAGCCCTGGGCAGCTCCCCGTCCTTTGTGAGGGGTCCGTGGAGGGCATGAGAGACCACTGGAGACCACAAGGCCAGGCCCAGGGGAGAGGGACGGGGACCAGGAGCGGGATCCAGGGCTGGCGGCTGGAGGCCAAGGGAGGGCCCCAACCTGCCCAAGGTCACCCGGCAACTCGACGACAGTCTGGTCATGGGACAGAGAGGTGGCCAGGCCTTCTCAGCCCAACTCTCCCTTTCACTGAGGACCGAAAACGGGCTATTTATAGGGAATGCGGGAGAAAGACAGACACAGAAGAGAGGCCCCTGCCTTGGGGACACCCGGCAGCTGGCCAGAAAGGGCGAGTGTGCAGGAGGGCAGGTGCCTAGAGAGAGTCCAGGCCCACAGAGGAACCAGGAGAAATGGCAGGCAGGGAGGTGCTGGGTCCTCAGCAGCCAGGACGCCCAGCGTGGGAGCTCAGGCCTCCTGGAAGCCACAGGGCTTGGCCCCGAGTGTCTGGGAACGCCCGGCCGACTAGTCCTGTGACAAAGAATCCCGAGTTCCCGTGCCCTTGCTCGAAGGTATCATGGTGGAGGTGACAGGACGTAAGCAGGAGGAGACACACCTCTGAAGCGCCTACTATGTGCAGGGCTCTGTGCCAAGCTCTTTGTGGGCACAGGGAGGAGCCCAGCCAAGCCCAGCCCCAGCCGCCAGGGAGCTCACAGGCTGGCAGGGCACTTGGTGTGGAGGGGTCACCTGGCTCAGGGCAGCAGGGGAAATGCTGCAGGTCCAGGAATAATGGGAACTCCCTACTGGGAAGAGCCAGGAAGTTTTCCTGGAAGAGGTGGTATTCAGTTTGGACGAGGAAGGAGGTAGAGGCTGGGAAGTTGAGAGGGGTCGGTGCCCCGTGGGCTCAGAGCTGGGCTCAGGAACAGGAGGAAAACTTCCCAAAGCCAGCCTTGCCCTGCAGCTGGGATGGGTGCCAGGCTTCCAAGGGGTGGCCCTGGAGGGTAGCTCTTTCTCATCTGCAAGACAGGTGCTTTGGAAGCCACAGCGAAGGCTGAGGCCCAGGCCATGCCCCTTGCATGTGACCACAGCAAACCACTGGCCCTCTCTGCCTCAGTCTCCCCATTTATCCAGTTGGGAGATCGCCGACGTCTGCCCCTCCCACACTGCACTGGTTATCCATTGCCGTGATAATGCTGCCTAACCCACAATGCACGGCATGGCCCACTCAGGGGGGCGGTTGGCAAGGGGTCACACTTTCCTGTCGGGGGATGCAGAGAGGACCAGGTTCTTCCTCACAGTCTCCCATCCTCCAGCGAGCCAGCGTGCCCTGGCCCTGGTGGCAATGGCTGAGGGAGCAAACCCCACGGTCACATCTGCTGGCGTCCCACGGGTAAGGGTGAGCCACCGGGCCAACCTCGGAGGAAAAGGGTGGACAGGGCACCCTGGCCCAGGGGCCCATGGCCAAGGCCGCAGACATGGAGGGCAAAGACGTGGGGTCCTCTATGCACCAAGGCTGAAGGTATGGCTGAGTCCAGGGGTCCCTCCCCGGGGCAGGGGCAGAGCAAGAAGAGCAGGGAACCCAAGGCCCAGGTCTCCGCCTCCCACACATTCGCTCAGCACACAAATGCAGAGAGCCTACTGTATACCAGACATGCCACCTGCTCCTCCCCACCAAGAATATGTCAGTCATGGTCCCAGCAGGAAAGAGCAGACACCCCAAAGTAGAATCCTTCAAGGGGCTGCCTATGAAGGGGCCATTTCCAGAGAGAGCAAGCTGACGGCACACCTTGGCCCCCAGGGACAGGGGAAGGAGAGCCCCAGAACCCGGAGGGAAAGAGAAAGGGATGTGCAGAGAGGCCCCCGGGCCCTGGAGAAGGACCTCAGGGGAGGTCCAGTAGGACCAGGCAGCCTCTCGGGAGGGCTTGGGACACACGCCTGCTCTTCTCCGGATCTTCCTCTCACCTCCCACTGGGCTCCCTGCTGGCTGCAGAGCCAGGACACCAGGGAGCCTGAGATGGGACCCACTGCACTCAGTTCACAGACAGCAGAGGCAAGAAGGTTCAGAGCCGGCCTGGAGTGGGTGATAGGGGAGGCTGGCCTGGGGGCAGCCACAGAGGCAGGGGCCGTCTTCTCCACTGGGGACAGGGAGGCTTTTAGGGGAGGTGATTGCTCAAGACCCTGAAGGTGGTGGGGCGCAGTGGCTCATGCCTGTAATCCCAACACTTTGGGAGGCCGAGGCAGTCAGATCACCTGAGGTCAGGAATTTGAGACCAGCCTGGCCAACATGGTGAAACCCCATGTCTACTAAAAATACAAAAATTAACTGGCATGGTGGTGCCTGCCTGTAAATCCAGGAGGCAGAGGTTGCAGTGAGCCAAGATCATGCCATCGTTACACGCCAGCCTGGCAACAGAGTGAGACTTTTGTCTCAAAAAGAGAAAAAAAAAAACAACAGCAACAACAAAAAACAGACAAACAGATCCTGAAGGACAAACAGGAGTTGGTGTGGCAGACAGGGTTTCCGGGACAGGGAGCAGACTCCGCCCAGAGAGGATGTCAGGAATCAGGGTGTGGAGATCACAGATCCCTGGACCCACCCCGAGGGGCCACCACATGGCAGTGAGGGGGCCTGGCCTCCTGATACCACGGACGGGGTGCAGCCAGGCTGTGCGATCTGCTTTGCAGTCATGAAGAAATGAGAGCCAGTCTCTGGGCAGAGGGAGCCATTGACAGTTTTTATTTTATTGAAACAGGGTCTTGCTCTATTGCCCAGGATGGAGTGCAGTGGCACGCTCTCACCGCAGCCTGAAATTCCTGGGTTCAGGTGATCCTCCTGCCTCAGCCTCAAGTAGCTGGGACCACAGGTGTGCACCACCACACTTGGCTAACTTTTTTTCTTTTCTGTAGAGACTTGTTTTCTTATGTTGCCCAGGCTGGTCTTGAACTCCTGGACTCAAGAGATCCACCTGCCTTGACCTCCCAAGGTACTGGGATTATAGGCATGAGCTGCTGCACCCAGCCAGTATGTTAAATAATAACAATTTTATTAGAAAACAAAAAAACAATTTTATTGATTTTTTTCTTATCTCAAAAATAATCCTTTGCTACATAAACTTTAAAAAACAGTTAAAGAAGGAACTAGAAATCATTCGCTCTCCCCACCCTGAACGAACCATGCTACTATGTTGGCATCTGCCTTTCCAGCCCTTTCTTTTTTTTTTTTTTTTTTAGATGGAGTCTCACTCTGTCTCCAGGCTGGAGTACAGTGGCACGATCTCGGCTCACTGCAGCCTCCGCCTCCCGGGTTCCATGATTCTCCTGCCTCAGCCTCCTGAGTAGCTGGGACTACAGGCGCACGCCATCATGCCCAGCTAATTTTTGTATTTTATTAGAGACGAGGTTTCACCGTGTTGGCCAGGATGGTCTGAATATCTTGACCTCCTGATCTGCTCACCTCAGCCTTCCAAAGTGCTGGGATTACAGGCGTGAGCCACCGCACATGGCCTCTAGCCCTTTCTCTCTAAAAAATGTAGCAGGCTCGAAAGCTCTACCCTGCAAGCAGATGTGCACAGAGGCATCTCTTTATTTTCTGTAACAACAGATGTTTGGAGCCTCTGTTCCCCCAGATGGG
Organism: Cheracebus regulus; assembly: GCA_963574635.1. Lineage (NCBI taxonomy): Eukaryota > Metazoa > Chordata > Mammalia > Primates > Pitheciidae > Cheracebus > Cheracebus regulus. The sequence continues at coordinate 27,525 of CAUYQU010084835.1, read as the reverse complement.
GTGTAGGGTGTGGTACATGAAGACGGGGAAATAACCGTGTATTTTAGGATCCAGTGGAGAAGAAGACGTTGATGGTGAATGGAAGAGGGAAAGAATTGCCGAAGCAATGTTTGAGTAAGACGGGACAGGATGCTGTGCTCCATGGAAGGGCCATCCTTGACCAGACAGGCCTTGGACTCGGCCGTTGCTCCTCCTTCCTTAGCGGGAGAGAAGGTGGGGACATGGGCTCCGGCATGGGAGCTGGGTGCACATGCTAGGCGTGGGGACAGCCTCTTTCGATGACTGTGACTTTCTTAGCATCTCTTCTCACTCCATTACATCGCCCTTTTGTTCTACTTCCTAGGAGTCTTTGAAAATTTTGTTTCAAATTTGAAGTAATTATAGAGTCACAGGAAGTTGTAAAAATAGAGTCACCCCGCTTCCCCCAGCGGTGACACCTTACGTAACTGGGGTACAGTATCAAAACCAGGAAGTCGGCTTGCACCTTGGTGTAGTTCTGTTAACTAGACTAAGAGCTGATTCAGTTCCTACCAGCCTGTACACGCAGTCATCTGCGTGTACATGTGTGTAGTTCTTTGCAAACTCGCCCCACATATACAGATTTCAGTAACCACCTCCCCAGCTGAGATTCAGAACTGTTCCATCACTGCAGAGATCTTGCCACCTGCCCCCAACTCTGCCCCAACCCTACCCCTGCCTGGCAGCGACAAATCTCTTCTCCATTTCTTCATTTTCAGGATGTTATATGAATGGAATCGCGCCCTATGTAACCTTTGAGGCATTTTTTTTTCCCACTAAGCCTAAGGCTCTTGAGTTTCACCCAAGTTTTCTCTCTCTCTCTTTTTTTCCTTTTTTTTTTGTTTTTTTTGTTTTTTTTTTTTGTTTTGTTTTGAGATGGAGTTTGCTCTTGTTGCCCAGGATGGAGTGCAATGGTGTAGTCTCAGCTCACTGCAACCTCTGCCTTTCAGGTTCAAGTAACTCTCTTGCCTCAGCCTCCCAGGTAGCTAGGATTATAGATGCCCAACACTACGCCCGGCTAATTTTTGTATTTTTAGTAAAGATGAGGTTTCACCATGTTGACCAGGCTGGTCTCAAACTCCTGACTTCAGGGGATCCACCTGCCTCGGCCTCCCAAAATGCTGGGATTACAGGCATGAGCCACTGTGCCCGGCCCACCCAAGTTCTTTCATGGATCAACGGTTTGTTCCTTTTCATCACTGTGTAGTACTCCACTATGTAGATGACACACCCAAGCTTGTCTGCCCATTCACCTGGGGGAAAACATTTGGGTTGTTTTGTGCTTTGGGGCCATTACAAATAAACTTTGTGAAAATTCATGCCCAGGCTTTGTGTGAACTTAGCTTTTCATTTTTCTGTGATGAATGCACAGGTGTGCCATTGCTGGGGTGTTTGCTGCTCTTTGCTGTCTTTCAGGGTGGTTGCACCATTTTTTGTCTCCACCACCAATGTTTGCGAGATGCAGTTTCTCCACACCCTCACTGGCACTGGGTCGTATCACTGTTTTAGCCATTCTAATAGTGTGTAGTGATGTCTCATCGTGGTTTTAATTTCTATTCTCTAGTATTTACTGACCGTGAACTCCTATCCTTGTGCTTACCTGCCCTCTGTATCTCTGCTTTGATGAAATGTCTCCTTCCATCTTTTTTCTCCATTTTATTTCTTTTCCTTCCTTCCTTTTTCTTTCTCTCTTTCTTTCTTTCTTTCTTTCTTTTTTCTTTCTTTCTCTTTTTCTTTCTGTTCTTCTCATGCTCTCCACCCCCGCTTTCTTTCCTTCTTTTCTTCTTTTTTGACAGAGTCTCACTCTGTCACCCAGGCTGGAGTGCAGTGGTGCAATCTCGGCTCTCTGCAACCTTAGTCTCCCAGGTTCAAGCGGTTCTCCTGCCTCAGCCTCCCGGGTAGCTGGGACTACAGGCACACGCCACCAAGCCCAGCTAATTGTTTTTTGTATTTTTGGTAGAGACGGGGTTTCACCGTGTTGGCCAGGATGGTCTCAATCTCTTGACCTCGTGATCCGCCCGCCTTGGCCTCCCAAAGTGCTGGGATTACAGGCTTGAGCCACCGCACCCAGCCCTCACCTAACTTTTAAAACACAACTACAGTGGGATATTAAGACAAAACAGCAGCAAGTCAGGAACATAAGATGACTGCAGTACCTCACTCATTCCCTACTGTACATGAAGTTCCCAGAGTGAGTGTTATTCACAGGTCCCATTAAGAGGTTTGACATTAGGCTGGATGCAGTGGCTTACGCCTGTAGTCTCAACACTCTGGGAGGCCAAAATGAGAGGATCGCTTGAGTCCAGGAGTTTGAGACCAGCCTGGGCAATATAGCGAGATCTCATCTTTACAAAACTAAAAATAAAAATTTAGCTGGGCATGGTGGTGTGCACCCATGGTCTTGGCTACTTGGGGGGCTGAGGTGGGAGGATCTCTTGAGCCTGGGAGTTTGAAGCTATGTGAAGCTCTAGTGAGCTATGATTGCACCACTGCACTCCAGCTTGGGTGACAGAGCAAGACTCTGTCTCTCTAAAAAAAAGAAAGGAGGCCGGGCGCAGTGGCTCACATCTGTAATCCCAGCACTTTGGGAGACCAAGGCAGGCACATCATGAGGTCAGGAGTTTGAGACCAGCCTGACTAACATGGTGAAACCCCGTCTCTACTAAAAATATAAAAATTAGCTGGGCGTGGTGGCACGCACCTGTCATCCCAGCTACTCCGGAGGCTGAGGCAGGAGAATCACTTGAATCTGGGGGGCAGAGGTTGCAGTGAGCCGAGATCACATCACTGTACTCCATCCAGCCTGGGTGACAGAGCAAGACTCTGTCTCAAAAAGAGAGGAAGGGAAGGGAAGGGAGGGGAGAGGAGGGGAGGGAGAGGTTTGACCCTTACTCCCACTCGGCGGGATGCTCGTTGTGCTTAGATGCTTCTCCATTGTAATGGTGACATCTTTTCTGATGTGGATCAAAGTCCACCAGTTCTACCTGACCCATCTTATCCATCTCTTCTTCCTGCCTCTGAGGCAGGAGTTTTTCCAGCAAAGAGAGTTGATCAGGAGAGAGAAATCCATTAACAGGAAAGTTTACCTTAAATTCAATGACTAGGCGACCCTTTTCACGTGTGCTGTGATAGATTGACGGGCTTTACTCAGCGCACACTTGACATCTCCATTCTCGGCGATGTGACCTGGACGAGAGGCGAAGGGTGTGGTTCAGCTGCCAAGAGTAGAGTAGATGCTGGGTTCTGGAAACTACACAACACTTCCACCAGCTGTGTGTTCACACACGCAGAAAGGTCTTCTCCTCGCCGAGTGAAAACAGCACTGTCAGCCAGGCACAGTGGCTCATGCCTTTCATCCCAGCACTTTGGAAGGCTGAGGCAGGAGGATTGCTTGAGCCCAGGAGTTGGAGACAACCCTGGACAACATGGCAAGATCCCCATCTCTACAAAAATAACAAAAAAATAGCTGAGTGTGGTGGCATGTGCCTGTGATTCCAGATACTTAGGAGGCTAAGGTGGGAGGATGGCTTGAGCCAGGAGGTCGAAGCTGCAGTGAGCTATGATTGTGCCACTGCACTCTAGCCTGGCCAACAGAGCAAGACCCTGTCTCAAAAAAAAAAAAAATTAATGGTTGCATGGCATCTCTTTTGTCATTCTTTTATTTTCAATCAACCTGAATAGTTGTATTTGAAGTGAGTTTCTTGTGGGCAGTATATAGTTGGGTAATGTGTTTTATTTTAAAAATCCAGTCTGTCCATCTCTGTCTTTTAATTGGTATGTTTAAACTATTTAAAGTAATTACTGGCCAGGCACGGTGGCTCACGCCTGTAATCCCAGCACTTTGAGAGACCGAGGCGGGCTGATCACAAGGTCAGGAGTTCAAGACCAGCCTGACTAACATGGTGAAACCTCGTCTCTACCAAATATACAAAAATTAGCTGCGTTGCACTGAGAAAAGATCATGTCACTGTACTCTAGCCTGGGCGACAGAGCAAGACTCCATCTCAAAAAAAAAAAAAAGAAATGATAAAATATTGATACCAGTAGGCTATGATGGGCTACATATGTATACTGTGATATCTAGAGCTACCATTTAAAAAAACTATACTGCAAAATATACTAAAAAACACAATCAGTAAAAATTGAATTATAAAAAATGTTCAAGTAACTCATAGGAGGACACAAAAAGGAAACAGAGGAACAAAAAATAGAGGAAAAAACAGAGGACGAATAATAAAATATCAGCCTTCAGCCCCAACATATTGATAATTACTTTTTAAAATTGTTATTTAAATAAATATTATTATTATTTATTTATTTTTGAGACAGAGTCTTACTCTGTCACCCCAGCTGGAGACCAGTGGTGCAATCTCAGCTCACTGCAACCTCCGCCTCCCTGGTTCAAGCAATTCTCCTGCCTCAGCCTCCCAAGTAGCTGGGATTACAGGTGCCCGCCACCACGCCCAGCTAATTTCTCGTTTTTAGTAGATACGGGGTTTCACCATGTTGGCCAGGCTTCTTTTGAACTCCTGACCTTGTGATCCACCCGCCTCAGCCTCCCAAAGCGCTGGGATTACAGGTGTGAACCACTGTGCCCAGCCTCAGGAGACTGCTTTGTTTACTTGTTTCTATCTTGGTAAATGAGTCCAGAGTAAACAGACAACATCCATCTTGTAATGAAACCCAGGTTCACCTGCTCGCTGTTATTGTAGAAGGCAAAACTTGAGAGGCAAGTGCTGGTGGGAGGAAAAGCAGGTGTATTTGGAGGCCCAGCAGACCAGAAAGATGGCAGACTGGTGCCCTAAACACCATCTTTAGTACAAGTTTCAGGCTCGGTTTATGGTAAGTGTAGGGGAAGAAGAAGGATTGGGACCAAGAGGTGACAGATGACCACAGACATCTGGGCGCTGGTGAGGGTCGGAGGAGGTCTAAGGCTTCTCAGTCCTTGGCCAGCTCACAGTGCGCCTATAAATCTTTAACAAAACGGAGTTAGCTGTTTATACACCCCCCTTTAATCCCAGAGTTAGTTTTGAAAGTCACATGATTGCTGTTCTTGCATTTTTCCCTCAGTGCTCTAAAACTCTCCTAGCCTATATGCTAGGAGAAGGCCCCTTAAGCAAGCGTGGAGTGAGTTGTGCTCATTCTTTTGCTGTTTCACTGCTGCAATAGTTTTAAACGTAGTGGGACCCTGTTGTTTCCCTGGTGGAAGCCTCTTGCCTCTGGGAACCAGGATCCTTGGAGCCGCGAAGCCTAAAGTTGTGGGATGGAAAGCAGGCATTCCCAGCATGGGTCACTGGCGGTGATGGACAGTGGAGCCCCCCGACTTCCTCCCCTCTGGCTCTCAGAAACCTGTCTTCTAGTCACTGGGTAAACAGCACCATTGTGTTAACCTGTATGCCACACGCTGAAGGACGTGGACTTGTCCTCACAGTGTCATCTCCAAGCAGGTCCCCTCAGCTGTCATTAGGATTCCACCCACCACTCTATCTGACTAGCAGTTTTGGGGTATGGCAGGATCAGAGAATCTCGTGATCCTATGCTTGCCAATAACATTCTTCTCCATAAAGCGGGTCCCTTGAGCCAAAATGACGTTATGCGGGTCCTTGAGCCAGTGCATCAGACACTCCGTGTGCCCCGGGTCTAGTCCAGGCTGATCCTTGTCTACGAGTCCAGGCCAGAAGAGATCCAGTGACACCCACTTGCCGCCGCCACCTCGAGAGATGGCCTCATACATAGTGAGGACTGGATATTTGGCCATGGCAAAAGCTAGACACACGCTGGTGAAGGGACGTTCTTGCCATTGGGCCCTGTAGAGCCTCCCTCCCTGCTATCATGGCTATGCCAAAGAAGAGCCTGCGCACCAGCATCGAATGGCCACAGGTGAGGCTGGGGTGGCCGAGGGTGGAGGCTGGCTGGCTGAGGGTAGAGGCTGGGGTGGCTGAGGGTGGAGGCTGAGGTGGCTGAGGATGGAGGCTGGGGTGGCTGAGTATGGAGGCTGGCTGGTTGATGGTGGAGGCTGGCTGGCTGAGGGTAGAGGCTGGGGTGGCTGAGGGTAGAGGCTGGGGTGGCTGAGGGTGGAGGCTGAGGTGGCTGAGGATGGAGGCTGAGGTGGCTGAGGATGGAGGCTGGCTGGCTGAGAGTAGAGGCTGGGGTGGCTGAGGGTGGAGGCTGGCTGGCGGAGGGTAGAGGCTGGGGTGGCTGAGGGTGGAGGCTGGAGGCAGGCTGGCTGACGGTGGAGGCTGGCTTGCTGAGGGTGGAGGCTGGCTGAAGATGGAGGCTAGTCTGGCTGAGGCTGGAGGCTAGGGTGGCTGAGAATGGAGGCCTGCTGGCTGAGGTTGGAGGCTGGCTGAAGATGGAGGCTCAGGTGGCTGAGGATGGAGGCTGGCTGGCTGAGGTTGGAGGCTGGCTGGCTGAGGGTGGAGGCTGGCTGGCATCCTGAGATGAGCCATCCTTTCCACCTGGTTGCTCAGAGCCTCGTTCTGCAGTGGGCTCCCTCTGGTGGGTGCCACCATGAGCTGCAAAGGTCCTTGTGCTTTGAACCCACTCCTGCAGGTCCCCCAGGTCTCTTCCACAATTATTTGTCCCCAGTATTCCATTCTTACTCCTCCCACCTCCCCAGCCCAGGAGCCATGCCGTTTGCTGCTCATGAATCCATATGGAAACCTACGCTGCGTCCCTTCTCTCTGCACACAGGAGCGCTGCCTGATGGGCTGCCCGCTCTCAGCTCCCATGAGCCCAGCCTTCTGTCTCTCATCAGCCGATCTTTGAACCCACAGGTGTGAGCTGATACAGACTCATGAGTGCAACAATCAGGAGATACGGGTGGCCAGGCCATGCTTCTGTGCAGCTGGGCAGGCCCAGTCATGGAGGGACTGCTGATGGCTAGCATGCGCTCAGGATTTGTTGGGTTTCTCAGTCCTCAGCTCAGGGTGGCCAGCCCACAGGCGGCACAGTCACAGGACCCCCTGTGGTTAGATGCCCAGCCAGGACCAGGCCCCCCAGTGCACCAGGAGCTGCAGTTTGGAATGGGAAACAGTTCTCCACTGTGGCGTTCCCCTGCTCTGGGACTGCAGTCTTGCCCTGTACTATAGCACTGAACATGGCTGGCCTGACATCTGACCCAGCGCATTCATCCACTGCAGGTGCCTTGAGTGCCACAGGATCTGCCAGCCAAATGGCCCAAGTGTCAGGATTCCTTGTACCTGAGTCTCTGTGGCAGAGTCCTTGCATCAAAGCACCACTTAACCATGGCATCATCCATGCCTTTTGATAAGCGTGGGGGAGCCGTCTTACCTAACACAGAATAATCTGCCCATTCGTCTAACACAGCCCACCTAGCGTGGTGCTCTGCCTTAGTGGTAGAAGGTGCTAGGGGCGTTCACTTGTCTTTTACCTTTCAGGGAACATCCCAGCCTGCCAAATACTGTTACCAGGGACCTCCTAGCTATCTGCCTAGTGGGTGGGGGCAGGATCAAGACTTCCTCCTTCAGGCCTGTAGAGCCACACCTGGTACTCACTGTTTTAGATTGAGTTCTCTTGAGGCAGAGTCTGAAACAGGAATTCCTTGCAAGTAATTAGGGAGTGCTTTCAGTAGGAAGAGGAGATTTGTTTGTTTTTGTTTTTGTTTTTGAGACGAAGTTTCACTCTTGTTGCCCAGGCTGGAGTGCAATGGCACAATCTCAGCTTGCTGCAACCTCTGCCTCCTGAGTTCAAGCGATTCTCCTGCCTCAGCCTCCCGAGTAGCTGAGATTACAGGCGTCTGCCACCATGCCTGGCTAATTTTGGTATTTTTAGCAGAGACGGGGTTTCATCATGTTGGCCAGGCTGGTCTCGAACTCCTGACGTCAGATGATCTGCCTGCTTCAGCCTCCCAAAGTGCTAGGATTGCAGGCATGAGCTACCTTGCCTGGCCAGAAGAGGAGATTCGAACACTGACCATAGAGGGCCAGTGCTGTGAGGACTCAGTGAGAAGACGGTTATCCATAAGCCAAGCAGAGGCCTCAGGAGGAGCCAGCCTTGCCACACCCTGAACGATGACTTCCGGCCTCCAGAGCTGTGAGCAATAAATGACTGTGGTTTAAGTCAGCCAGTCTGGGGTGTTTGTTATGGTGGTCCTTGCAGGCCAGCACAGCCAGGACTCTGCCAGCTCCCCGCTCCGCCTGCTCTTCTTCTGACGGGAGGAGAGGGGAGGCAGTTCAACTGCTTGACTCCATGTCATTCGAGGCCTCTCCCAGACCCCACAGAGGACTCCATAATGCAGATTGGATCATAGAATCTGTCCTGCCCCAGGTCCGTCGGGAACTCACTGCAAGCAACCAGGGGAGAGGACCACGCTCCCTGACACATCATCGCATCGGAGTGGGCAGCTCCAGGCGCCCGGGGCAAGACTCCAGAGAGGGCTGCAGCACCACCACCTGCAGCTATGGGACTGGGGGCCAGGCTGGCAGGACCCTGCTCACCAAAAAGCCACCCCCAGGCATGTGCCCACGTGTCCGTGTTTATTTTGATGTAAAGATGTTTTGAATGTTTATTTAACAAAATATATCCATCTCTTGTTTTTACAGATTCTGTTTTGTTTCAGAATTTCATAATAGTACCATTCACAACAGCCAAAAATGGAAACAGCCGAGATGTTCACCAGCAGAGAAAGGGCCAAATTATAATATTACCAGAGAGCTAAACGCCGGCAGCAGTGAAGAGGGACGGATCGTTGGCATTCAGAACAGTATGCGTGAGGTTCATAACTGCCATACTGCGCCGCTGAAGGCCTCACACTACAAGATTCCCACGGGTTCTATTTTTAACCCACTAAGAAACACAGCCCACTCCTAATAGAAAATAATATATAATTTGCTTTTTGTTTTTTTGATATCTTTTTTTTTTTTTTGAGACAGAGCCTTGCGGTGTCACCAGGCCGGAGTGCAGTGACGCGATCTCGGCTCGCTGTAATCTCCACCTCCCAGGTTCAAGAGATTCTCCTGCCTCAGCCTCCTGAGTAGCTGGGATGACAGGTGTCCGCCACCATGCCCAGCTAATTTTTGTATTTTTAGTAGAGACGGAGCTTCACCACATTGGCCAGGCTGGTCTCAAACTGCTGATCTCAAGTGATCCTCCCGCCTCTACCTCCCAAAGTGCTAGGATTACAGGCGTGGGCCACCGCGCGAGCCCAATATCTTTTTTTTTTTTTTTTTTGAGATGGAGTCTTGCTTTGTGGCCCAGGCTGGAGTGCAGTGGCGTGATCTCGGCTCACTGCCTCCCGGGTTCAAGAGATTCTCTGTCCTCAGCCTCCTGAGTATCTGGGATTACAGGTGCCTGCCACCGTGTTAGGCCAATTTTTGTATTTTTAGTAGAGATGGAGTTTCACCATGTTGGCCAGGCTGGTCTTGAACTCCTGACCTCAAGCGATCCACCCGCCTCCGCCTCCCAAAGTGCTGAGATTACGGGCGTGAGTCACCGTGCCTGGCCCGATATCTTTTTATCTTAAACATTTACTACTCTGGGATTTATTTCGGTTTGACATACAAAGTAGAGAGTGTCTGAATTTTCTTCCAAATGATCAACCAGATGTCCTGCGCAGTTATCGAGCAGTCCATTCTACACCCACTGACGCGAGACACCACTCCCACCTCTCACTAAATCCTTATCCAGGCCCCGTCTCTTTCCAGCGCCTGCGTTCTCACTCATTGATCTATCCGTTTCTTCCTCCCCAGATTCACATTGCTTTAGTTGATCTAGCTAGTGATGTATTTTAATGTCTGATAGGGTAAGCCCTCTTCATTATTCCTTTATATTTTCACATTTTTCTTGGCTGTTCTCATGCGTGCATGAGCCTTAAAATCACGTTACCACATTTCAGAACACTTGCTGGGCTTTTGTATGGGATTGCTTTAAATTTATAGACTAACTTGCAGGGAAATTACATCTTTATAATATTGTCTTCAATGCGGCAACATCATAACTCTCTCCTTTTATGCAAAGTGGCTTTTTTATATGCCCTGGTGGAGAAGACATTTCTTTTTCTTTTTTCCCATGCGTGTGTGTGTGTGTTAGTATCTACCCAGCAACCACTTCCCCGGCCTCGGAGCCTCTTTCCTTCCCACTCCCAGGGATGCCGTCCCCACCAACAGGAGCCATGAACCAGTAGGAGCCAATCAGAGAACTCCATCTCCCTGACCACAGCGATTGACCACAGCCCGGGTCAGATCCGTCGGCCCCTTTGTGAGATTTGATACATGGGAGTTGGGAAATGAAGGAGTTCCCTTTCTCTGGAATTACCATCTGTAAGGATGGGGTTGGTCTGGGAGGAGTCTGCCTGCCTGCGAAACACAACAATAAAAATAACATTCCCGGAGCCCTTGCTGTGTGCCAGGCCCTGTTCTCCAAGGTTTACATGAATGGACTGATGTCCTCACAATAACCGTGTGGGGACTCTTAGATAAGAGTCGTGTTCAAAACATTTAATAGCTGGGCCGGGCATGGTGACTCACACCTGTAATCCCAGCATGACGGAAGACTGAGGCAGGAGGATCACTTGAGGCCTGGAGTTCAAGACCAGTCTGGGCAACATAGTGAGACCTCCATCTCTAAAAAAAATTAATAAATTAGCCGAGCATGGTGGTGTGCACCTGTAGTTCCAGCTACTCAGGAGGCTGAGGCAAGAGAATTGTTTGAGCCCAGGAGGTTGAGGCTGCAGTGAACTAGGATTGTACCACTGTACTCCAGCCTGAGCCACAGAGTGAGACCCCATCTCAAACTAATAATAATGATGATAATGACTGGCAGGACCCTGGCACTGCTTGGTTGAAATGGACCCCACACCGGTGTATGCCAGCCGCATCTCAGCTCTGATGGTCAGAGTCATCATCATCCTGTTTACAAGGGTGGAAACGGGGCACAGAGAAGTTTCATAACTTGTCCAAGATATGGCAGCTGGTCATGGTGGAGCCTGGGTTCCCTCCTAAACCTGAAAAGTGGACCAGGAGTGGGTGCTACAGGTGACAGACCCGCACAGTGGCCGGCCTGAGGGGGGCAGGTCTGGGGAGCAGTGGGGACTCCTACCCCCAGCTGGGAGGACAGTGGTCCTCGTCGGACGGCAGTGGGTTGGTTGAGGGGCCTTTCTACTGGGATGCATCCCTTGTCTGCAGAGCCTGGAGACCCAGGGTGGGAAATGTTCCCAGCATGGAGCACTCATGGAGGTTCCATGTGATTTTCTTTATTTATTTATGTATATTTTTTGAGATGGAGTCTCACTCTGTTGCCAGGCTGGAGTGCAGAGGGGCGATCTCGGCTCGCTGCAACCTCTGCCTCAGGAATTCTTCTCCCTCAGCCTCCCGAGTAGCCGGGGCTACAGGCACCTGCCACCATACCTGGCTAAGTTTTACATATTTAGTAGAGACACAGTTTCACCATTTTGGCAGGATGGTCTCCCATTTTTTGACCTTGTGATCCACCCACCTCGGCCTCCCAAAGTGCTGGGATTACAGGTATGAACCACCGTGCCCGGCCCCCCTTGTGACTTTTGATACAATCCCATAAGGAAGCCAAGTGGTGGCTCTCACCTGTAACCCCAGCACTTTGGGAGGCCAAGGAGGGAGGACGGCTTGAGCCCAGGCATTTGAGACAAGCCTGTCCAATATGATAAAACCCCATCTCTACTAAAAATACAAAAATTAGGCAGGCGTGGTGGCACAAGCTGGTGGTCCTAGCTATGCAGGAGGCTGAGGTGAGAGGATCACCTGAGCCTGGGTTAAGTCAAGGCTGCAGTGAGCTGTGATTGTGCCGCTGCACTTCAGCCTGGATGACAGAGCAAGACCCTGTCTCAAGGAAATTAATGATAATAATGGCAAGGACAGGAATGCAGCTATGCATATTTTATTTTATTAAATTTCGTGTATATAATCATTACAGTCAAAAAATAATAAGTGAATTTTATAAAACCAAAATGGCTTCAAAGCTGTAATTTAGGCAACATCTTTATTTTCTTGACTCATTCTTTAGTTTTAAAATAAAATTGGCTGGGTGTGGTGGCTCATGCCTGTAATCCCAGCACTTTGGGAGGCCAAGATGGGCAGATCACCTGAGGTCAGGAGTTAGAGACCAGCCTGGCCAATGTGGTAAAACCCCATCTCTGCTAAAAATACAAAAATTAGCCAGGCATGATGGCGCATGCCTATAATCTCAGCTACTCAGGAGGCTGGGGCAGGAGAATGGCTTGAACCTGGGAGGCGGAGGTTGCAGTGAGCCGAGATTGTGCCACTGCACTCCAGCCTGGGTGACAGAGTGAGACTGTCTCAAAAAAAAAAAAAAATTAACAACAAAGAATAAATTTCAATTAAAAATAGTCAATTTCAGTAAAACATCTCACATATGAAAATTTGCATTCACGAAACCAAAATATTATACTTTGCAATTCATACTCTGTGTCACCTTTGAATTTTAAACCCAGATACGATCTCCATGTGGTCACAGAGAATAAAGGGCTGATGGAAGTCAGGTTCTGTGTGTTTGCTTTTATGTTGCTATGTGTGCTGGGCAGAGTGATGGCCCTGAAGATGCCCAGGTCTGGATCTCCAGGACCTGAGACCCTGGTGCCTTGTGTGGCAACAGAGGCTTTGCAGATGTGACCCTGGCTGCCTCTGAAGAAAGGGAGTTTCTGGGGTTCTCCAGGTGGGCCTGAGGTCATCACAAGGGTCCTTAGAAGAGGGGGGCCTAGGACATCTGGGCACAGGAGATGGTGTCCTGGAGATTCTGAGGATGGAGGAAGGGCTCCTTGCCAGGGAATGCAGGTGCCTCCAGGAGCTGGAAAAGCCAGGAAACAGATCTTCCCAGAGCCTCCAGAAGGAATCAGTCCTGTGGACATCTTGATTTTAGCCCAGGGAGACCCAATTTGGACTTTACACCTATCCTATGGAACTGTATGAATAAGTTTGTATTATTTTAAGCCACCAAATTTGTGCCAATTCATTACAGCAACCATAGAAAACTAATGCACTGGGTTACAGTTTTTTTGTTTTTGTTTGTGTTGAGATGGAGTCTCGCTCTGTCACCTAGGCTGGAGTGCACTGGTGCAATCTCAGGTCACTGCAACCTCTGCCTCCCAGGTTTAAGTGATTCTCCTGCCTCAGCCTCTCAAGTAGCTGGGATTACAGGCGCCTGCCACCACACCTGGCTAATTTTTGTATTTTTAGTGGAGAGAGGGTTTCACCATGTTGGCCAGGTTGGTTTCAAACTCCTGACCTCAGATGATCAGCCCGCCTCAGCCTCCCAAAGTGCTGGGATTATAGGTGTGAGCCATCATGCCCAGTCTGGGTTACATTTTTTTTTTTTTTTTAAGACAGGGTCTTGCTCTGTCACCCAGGCTGGAGTACAGTGTCAAGATCATGGCTCACTACAGCCTCCAGCTCCCGGGCTCAAGAGATCCTTCCACCTCACCCTCCTAGTAACTGGGATTACAGGCATGTGCCTCCATGCTGCTAATTTTAAACATTTTTTGTAGGGACAAGGGTCTCACTATGTTGCCCAGGCTGGTCTTAAACTCTTGGACTCAAGTGATCCTCCTGCCTCGACCTCGTAAGGTGTTGGGATTACAGACGTGAGCCACTGTGCCTGGACAATTGTTTATTTCATTTTATTTATTTTTTGAGACTGTCGCTCAGGCTGGAATGCAGTAGTGTGATCTCGGCTCACTGCAGCCTCTACCTCCCAGGTTCAAGCAATTCTCCTGTCTCAGCCTCCCAAGTAGCAGGGATTGCAGGCATGTGCCACCACGCTTGGCTAATTTTTGTATTTTTAGTGAAGACGGGGTTTCACCTTGTTGGCCAGGATGGTCTCAATCTCCTGACCTCATGATCCACCCACCCTGGCCTCCCAAAGTGCTGGGATTGATTACAGGCATGAGCCACTGCGCCCAGCCTACCAATTGTTAATTTTGAACCTATTACTCAAAGCTAGGAAAGTATAAGACCACAAGGTGAAAACCAAAACTGTGAGCCCAAATGATTCCAAACCTTTGTGAACTTACATGCAGAATAAACATGTGTCGTGTCTGTGTGTTTGTGTGTGTGTGTGTGTGTGCTGGGGCTGAGTGTGTCACTGGGAATTCTCTGAATTAACTTCATGTCTTCCATGGTGTTTATTAAAGGCTAATAAGTGCAAACCCACCAAGTAGCCGGGCACACATTGCATCACTTTGCTCAGGTTGCCTTTACAAAGTGCCACATGCTAGGGAACTCCGACAACAGAAACAGATTGTCCCAAGCTCAGGAACCGGACGCCCAAAAGCAAGGCATGGGCAAGGCTGGTTCATTCCCAGAACTGTCAGGGAGAGTCCATCCCTGCCTCTCTCACTTAACCTATGGTTGTTGGAGGGCAGCCTTTGGGGATCCCTGCGCTTGTAGAAGAATCATCCGATCTCTGCCTTCATCTTCACACGTGCATCTCTGTCTGTGTCCAAATTTCCCCTTTTAATGAGGTCACCCTACTGACTTCATCTTACCTTGATCATCTGCAAAAACTCTGTTTCCAAACAAGGTCCCATCCACATGCACTGGCGGTTAGGACTTTAACATTCAACCCGTGACCTGCACGCACACGTGCAACCCATGTGACAAAACCACCGCCACGCCATTTTAACTCTGTGTGTGTACACGTGCCTATGTGCATACACATGTAGGAAGTAGAAAAGTTCCTTTTTAAAGTTTCCTTTCTTGGTAAAGAATAAGTTTGCTAATAACTTTGTTAAGCCCTATCCTATGCAGCTGTTAGACATGCTATGCTTACAGGCTCCTAGTACATTCTATGTCCTTGTACTTTAACCAAGATATCTGTGCTGGATGTGCTCACAGGCATGTCCCAGCTCTCCATTGCTTTTACCTATTTAGAAAAGTTTTAAGTTATTAGCCAATCAGGTCTTAGTCTAGATTGTGAGGTGTGGCTCCAGCCAATGGAGATCAGACACAGCAGTAAGGATGACCCCAAATGAGTAAGGGATAAATTTGTGTGTTTTCCTTTGTTCATTGTAATCTTATGGCACAATGGCTAGCGAGGGTACCCTCCCTGCAGTCCAGGAAGTAAAAATTGCATTGCTGAAAGATCCTTTGTCTCAGTGCTGATTTTCCTTTGCAACACTGAGCCTCTATTTCCAACACACCACAAACACACACACACACACACACACACACACACACACACAGAGTTAAAATTCACCAGGGAGAGCAGCAGGTGTTTAGAGCAAAGACACCATGGTGCCCACACACACTTCGTTTGAGATACTGCAACGAGCTGGCCTGGGGGACGAGTGAGACCACCCATCTCTGTCTCTGCTCATGCAGCTTCAGGTGGGTTCTGTTACTCCAACAAGAAAACACTACGTTGATGTTCACTCTAAGGTTGTGGCATTTTTTTCCAAGACCTAATGCATTTTTAATTTCATGTTGTTATTTTGAATGGGCTCTTTCCCCCACGTTATTCTGATGGCTATTGCTAATATGCAGGAAAAAAAGTATTTAGCTGGGTGCAGTGGCTCACGCCTGTAATCCCAGCACTTTGGGAGGTGGGTGGATCACTTCAGGTCAGGAGTTCGAAACTAGCCTGGCCAACGTAGTGAAACCCTGTTGCTACTAAAAATACAAAAATTAGCTGGGCGTGGTGGCAGGCACCTGTAATCCCAGCTACTCAGAGGGCTGAGGCAGGAGACTCACTTGAACCTGGGAGGCAGAGGTTGCAGTGAGCCAAGATCGTGCCACTGCACTTCAGCCTGGGAGACAGAGCAAGACTCCCCCCACCAAAAAAATTATCTTGAAATACATCTTTTTAGAGTTTTTTGAATTTACATAGAGTAAAAGTCAGCTTTTCTGGTGTGCAATTCTAAGAACTGAACAAATGCAGAGTCACGTAACCACCACCAAAATCAAGGTGCAGCTCCTTAAAAATAGTGCTCAGGTGCGGATCCTCTGCAATCAGCCTTTCTTGAACACCTAAGCCCTGCCCTGTGCCCCTCACAGTGCTGTGGGCTGCCCCGTCCAGGCACCCTGCAGCATTATCCAGACCCAAAACTCCTCCAGCGGGAGTCTTCAGAGCCTGGCTTCCTTCAGTTGGCATCAGGCGTCTGATTGATTCTGTAGGTACGTATGTCCTTTTCATTGCTGAGTAGTATTCCTCAGTATGAAGGCACCACGGTTTCCTTATGCACCAGTTCAAAGTTGAGTTCTATCTTTGGTAAACATGAACAAAGCTGTTATAAACTTGCAGGCATTGGTTTTCGTGTGAGCATAATTTTTCAGTTTTCTGGCATAGATATCCATGATTGAGGCAGGAGAGTAGGGAATGAGGGTAAGCAGGGGTTAAGGGAGCAAAAGACCAGCAGGTGCAGCCAGTCCTAGGCAAGATGAGGCAGCACACAGGCTACGTTGAACCTGTGATAAGACAGGAGTCTCCACTTCAGCCTCTGATTGGCCATGGGCCAAGCCTTCACAGGGAGTAACCAATCGGAGGCCTCTAAAGGGCACCTAGGGGTGGTGCCAAGTTTTCTTGGCCCTATAAAAGCCATGGGAGCATTACCATCTGGAGGCATCTGACCATTTGCTCGAGCTTCTCCCACTCCGTGAATTGTGCCTTCGTTCCTCCTCCGTTCTTTTGTCTTCTTGTTTGTCTTTCATTGCTTCATTGTCTTGTTGCTTTGTGTTTGCATTTTGTTCGATTCTTTCTTCAACACGCCAAGACCCTGGACAACCTCCAGCCAAGATGTTCCATCTGGTACCACATGTTGGCAAGCAGGCCAGGAGGTGAGCCCAAATCTGGGGATTTGCTTTCCTTCTCTTTGTCAAAGCTGTCATCTGTGGGCATGGGTTGGGCAGTGAAAGGCCACCAGGGAACCCACTGCTTGACGTCTCCGGTGACAGGATAACGTGGTCATGGAACAGGACATTCAGGTCCTGCCAAGTACAAGACATGTCCATGCAATGCAGGAAGTTGTTTGTACAGCAGAATGTCTGAGGAGGTGAAACCGCCGGTGTTCCAATATCTGTGTTCCTGTGCTTTGTGGGGAGGCGGTGGTGCAGAGTTACATTTGTGGATTTCCTCTTCTTAGAGTGGGGCAGGGGACTCTCATTTTATCTATGATTTTTTTTTTTTTTTTGGCATGAGAACCCAGAATTCTTCATTGTTCCTCAGGACAGATCCCTAACTTGTTTCTTAATAGTTTTAAGGTTTGCTGTAAGGTCCTGTGTCTCAAGAGGGCTACAGGCTGAAAAAGCTTATTTCACTTGGTGGGACCCAAAAAGCCCAGCATTGCATCCCAGGACTAAGGGAATCACAGGAAATCATTCCATCACCTATGGGGGGAAGCCTCCAAAACAGCACCGGTGCCCCTCCTCAGGTTCAATATGTCTGACACCCTAAGGCTGGGGACATTGCCTGCCACCCTCAGGTCAGAGACGTCCGCAATATATAGGCCCTCCTTATGGGATACACCTTCCAGAATCCTTCAATCTGTAAAGCTTCTAAAAGTGGCCCTCAAAAAGAAAGTCCTAAGGCTGGGCGTGGTGGCTCAAGCTTGTAATCCCAGCACTTTGGGAATCCGAGGCGGGCAGATCACCTGATGTCAGGAGTTCAAGGTCAACTTGGCCAACATGGTGAAACCCCGTCTCTATTAAAAATACAAAAATTAGTTGGGCGTGGTGGCAGGTGCCAGCAATCCCAACTACTCAGGAGGCTGAGGCAGGAAAATGGCTTGAACCTGGGAGGCAGAGGTTGCAGTGAGCTGAGATCGTGCCACTGCACTCTAGCCTGGGTAACAGAGTGAGACTCAGTCTCAAAAAAAAAAAAAAAAGTCCTAAGACTGAGGCAGACATTGTGGATGACCCCCTCTTACAAAAGCCACTTGTCTCTCAAGGGGAACTATGGCTGCCCCCATATAACCCCTTGCCAAATGTGCCAACCATGTGAGGCAGCCGGAGGAGGAACTAATCCTGCTCTGCCCCCGACATCCCAGAGTGGACCCCCTATTCGGCAGCTCCCACACCACCGTTGCCTCTCGGGGAAGGAGTGGGGGCCAGTCCAGTGCAAGTCCCATTTTCCATAACTGACATCCAACAATGTCAGGAAACATGGGGAAGGTACTCTGAGGATTCTGGCGGGTCTGTGGATGGGTTCTAAACCTTGGTTTGCAGTGAAGACCTTCCAGCCAGTAAAAATGGGATTGCTAGTTCATGAGGTCACTGTATGTCTAAGAAACTGTGAAACTGTCTTCCAGAGTGGCCATGCCATTGGACATTTCCTCCAGCCACAGAAAATAATTCTGGTTGTTTTATCTACTCACCAGCATTTCATATTGCCCAATTTATTTCTTTAACCATTCTTTGTGACCATTATTTTTAGAAACAGGGTACTCTGTGGCCCAGACTGGAGTGTGACGGTGCAGTCCCAGCTCACTGCAGCCTTGAACACTTGTTTGTCACCAGTCTATAGACATTTGGGTTTTTGTTTTGTTTTGTTTTTTCCTATTTATATTCATTCATTAAGATGGAGTCTCACTCTGTTGCCCAGGCTGGAGTGCAGTGGCACAATCTCCACCTCCCAGGTTCAAGTGATTCCCGTGCCTCAGCCTCTCAAGTAGCTGGGACTATAGGCGCCCACCACCATGCCAGAATAATTTTTGTATTTTTAGTAGAGATGGAGTTTTACCACATTGATCAGGCTGGTCTCCAACTCTTGACCTCAGGTGACCTACCAGCCTCGGGCTCCCACGGTGCTGGAATTACAGGTGTGAGCCACCGTGCCTGGCCAATTTTCGTATATTGACCTTATTTCCTGTGACCTTGCTTAACTCATTTATTAGCTGCAGAAGCATTTTTGGAGATTCCATGGGATTTTGTTTGTTTTATTTCAATCCGATCATCACTCTCTTTCAAGTGGTATGCTTAAACCATTTACATTTGCTTTTTTTTTAGTTTTAAAATTTAAAATAATTTTATTAAATTTTAGGCCAGGCACAGTGGCTCACACCTGTAATCCCAGCACTTTGGGAAGCTGAGGTGGGCAGATCACTTGAGGTCAGGAGTTCAAGACTTGCCTGGTCAACGTAGCAAAACCCCATCTCCACTAAAAAATGCAAAAAATAGCTAGGCATGGTGGTGGGCACCTGTAATCCCAGCTACCCTGGAGGCTGAAGCAGGAGAATCACAAATCTGGGAGGCGGAGGTTGTAGTGAGTTGAGATCACACCACTGCACTCCAGCCTGGGTGATAGAGCAAGATTCCATCTCAAAAAAAATTCATATTGACAAATTATAATTATTTATGGGGTGCAAAATGACGTCATGATGTACATATACAGTGTGGAATGACTAAATCAAGCTAATCAATATATCCATCGCATCAAACACTAATCAACATATCCATCCCTTCAAATACTTACCATGTATTTGTCTTAACTGAAACTGTCCTGTTTGACCAACATCTCCCCAACTCCCCACTCCCCAGCCTCTGACAACCACCATTCAACTCTCTGCTTCTGAGTTTTGTTTTAGATTCCACGTAGGAGTGAGAGCATGCAGTATTTCTTTCTTTGCATGGCTTATTTCGCTTGGCGTAATGTCCTCCGGGTTTTCCACGCTGTTGCAAAGGACAAAATTTTCTGCTTCTTCAAGGCTGAATAGTATCCCCTTATAGTATAAAACATTTTCTTTATTCATTCACCCATGGATGCACACCCAGTTTGATCCCATAACTTGGCTATTGTAAATAATGTTCCAGCAAACAGGGGAGGGCAGATATCTCTTCAACACACTGATTTCAAATCCTTAGGGTAGACATCAAGAAGTGGGATTGCTGGATCACATGGTCATCCATCCTATTTTTAGTTTTTTGAGGAACCTCCATCGTGTTTTCTATCATGGCTGTAGTAATTTACATTCCCGCCCACAGTATACAAAGATTTCTTTTGTTCCATGTTCTCACCAACACTTGCTAACTTTCTTTCTTTCTTATTTTATTTATTTATTTTTTTGAGATAGAGTCTCACTCTGTGCCCCCAAGGTGGAGTGCAGTGGTGCAATCTTGGCTCATGGCAACCTCTGCTTCCCAGGTTCAAGTGATTCTCCTGCCTCAGCCTCCTGAGTGGCTGGGACTACAGGCATGTGCCACCACACCTGGCTAATTTTTGTATTTTTAGTAGAGATGGGATTTCACCATGTTGGTCAGGCTGGTCTTGATCTCCTGGCCTCAAGTGACTTGCCCACCTCAGCCTCCCAAAGTGCTGGGACTACAGGCGTGAGTCACCACACCTGGCCTCTTTCATCTTTTTTATATTAATCAACCTAACAGACATGAGGTGAATCTCATTGTAGGTTTGATTTGCACATTTCCCTGATGGTTAGTGATGATGAGCACGTTTTCATTGCTTGTTGGTCATTTGCAAGTCGTCTTTAGAGAAATGTCTATTCGGGCCCTTTGCCAAAGTTTCCTTGGTGTTGAGTTGTGTGAGTTTCTTCTCTATTTTGGATATTAAGCCCTTATTAGATGTGTGGCTTGCAAATGTTTTTTCTCAGCCTGTCAGATGTCTCTTCACTCTTAATTATTTCCTGTGCTGTGCAGAAGCTTTCAGTTTGACATAATCCCTCTTGCCTATTTTTGCTTTTGTTGGCTGAGCTTTTGGAGTCAAATCCAAAGTCTCATTGCCCAGGCCAATCTCCTGCAGTTTCCCCTGTGTTTTCTTCTAGTAGATTTACAGTTTTAGGTTCTACGTTAAGTCTCTAATCCAGTTTGGGTTTATTTTTTTTTTTAATGTGGTATGAGACAAGGGGGCTAATTTCATTCTTCTGCCTGTGAATACCCAGTTTTCCTAAACTCTTGATTACAGAGACTGTCCTTTTCCCATTATGTATTCTTAATAACTCTGCTACAAATTGATTGATCAATGCATGGATTCATTTCTGGGCTCTGTACTCTGTTTCATTGGCTGATGCATCTGTTTTTATGCTGGTAACATGCTATTTTATCTATTGATCTATTGATCTATCTATCTAGAGATGGAATCTTGCTGTATTGCCCAGGCTGGAGTGCAGTGGTGTGATCTGGGCTCACTGCAACCTCCACCTCCTGGGCTCAAGCAATTCTCCTGCTTCAGTCTCCCAAGTAGCTGGGATTACAGACATGCACCACCATGCCAAGCTAATTTTTGTATTTTTGGTAGAGATGGGGTTTCGCCATTTTGGCCAGGCTGATCTCAAACTCCTGACCTCAGGGAATCCACCCTTCTCAGCCTCCCAAAGTGCTGGGATTATAGGCATGAGCCACTGTGCCCAGTCCAATATGCTGTTTTAATTACTTTAGCTTTTGTAATATAGTCTGAAGTCAGGTAGTGTGATGCCTCCAGCTTTGTTCTTTTAGCTCAAGATTGAGCTGTGTGTGTGTGTGTTTCCATATGAATTTTAGGATATTTTTTCTATTTCTGTGAAATGGGACATTGGAATTTTGATATAAATTGCAGTATATCTGTAGATAGCTTTGGGTAGTATGAACATTTTAACAATATTCTTCCAGTTCATGAACTTGAAATATCTCTCCATTTATTTGTGTTTTCTTTAACTTCTTTTATCAATACGTTATCGTTTTCAGTATACAGATCTTTCTCCTGCCTGGTTAAATTTACTACTAAGTATTTTCTTGTTTTGTGGCTGTTGTAAATGTGGAACAGTTTTCTTGGTTTCTTTTTCAGATAGTCTGTTGTTAGTGTATAGGAATGCTATTAACTTTTGTGTGTTGATTTTATATCCTGCAACTTTACCACATTCATTATTAGTTATAAAAGGTTTTTTAAAAACCATTTATATTTAATGTGATTATTAAATTGGCTGAATTTAGAGGCTCCATTTTGTTATTTGCTTTTGGTTTGGCACATCTGTTTTAAATTCATCTGTTGGATTGAGTGGTTTTTTTGTTTTTGTATTCCACTTTATATATCTATTGGCTTTTATGGCTATATTTTTTTGGATTTTTTTAATGGTTGTGTTAGAGATTATAGTGTATATAGTGCAACTTTTCACAGTCTACATGAAGTAAATATTTTACCACTTCAAGTACATATCATAAATGTAGAATTCTACCTTTATGTTAAGATTGTCATACATATTATGTCCACATACATTGAAAACCATCCAGATAAATGTTATAATTTTTGCTTTCAATGGTTATATGTATTCTAAAGAACTTAAAAAGAAAAAGCCTATTATATTTAGCTGATATTTGTGTTTCTACTGCTTTTTCTTTATCCCTAAGTTCTAGTTTCCCTCTAGCAACATTTCCTTTCAGTCTGAAGAATTTCCTTTAGCATTTCATTAAAAGAAGGTCCACTGATAACAAATTCTCTTTATTTTTTTTCCTCTGAAAATATCTTCATTTTCCTTCATTCCTGAAGGATATTTTTGCTGGACATAGAATTGTAGGTTGACAGTTTTTTTCTTTTCTTTTTTCTTACTATCTTTTTTTTTTTTTTTTCTTTTTTGAGACAGAGTCTTCCTCTATTGCCAGCCTGGAGTGTGGTGGTGTGATCTCAGCTCACTACAACCTCCACCTCCCAGGTTCAAGTGATTCTCATGCCTCAGCCTCCCAAGTAGCTGGGATTACAGGCATGTGCCTCCATGCCTGGCTAATTTTTGTATTTTTAGTAGAGATGGGGTTTCATCATGTTGGCCATGATGGTCTCCATCTCTTGACTTCATGATCTGCCCACCTCAGCCTCCCAAAGTGCTGGGATTACAGGTGTGAGCCACCGCACCCAGCCAACAGTTCTTTTCTTTAAGCATTTTAAGTGTGTTTTCTGAGGATAAACCCACAGTTACATGAGCCATTGTTTTTCCCATGGTTATCATGTTCCTCCACCTGCCCTCAAGACTTCATTATTTTTTAAATTATTTATTTATTTATTTTGAAATGGAATTTTACTCTTGTTGCCCAGGCTGGAGTGCAATTCCACGATCTCAGCTCACTGAAACCTCTACCACCCAGGTTCAAGCGATTCTCCTGCCTCAGCCTCCTGAGTAGCTGGGATTACAAGTGCCCGCTATCCTCCCATTCACTTCCAGATTGCTCATCTTAACCTCATGAATTTAAAAAAAAGTTATCTTCTGGGTTATTCTTGGACTGGTGTCTGTTGATTGTCTTTTTTTTTTTTCTTGAATATTGCTCAGCTCTTTTCTTTCTCTTTCTTTCCTTTCCCCTTCCTTCCTTCCTCTCTCTTTCTTTTTTCTTTTTTTTTCTTTCTTTTTCTCTCTCTCTCTTTTCTTTCACAGGATCTCACTCTGTTGCCCAGGCTGGAATGCAGTGGCAAGATCTCACAGCTCACCTGCCTTCAGGGTTCAAGTGATTCTCCTGCCTCAGCCTCCAAGTAGCTGGGATTACAGGTGCACACCACCACACCCAACAAATTTTTGTATTTTTAGTAGAGACTGGATTTCACCATGTTGGCCAGGCTGGTCTTGGACTCCTGACCTCAGGCAGTCTGCCTGCCTTGGCCTCCCAACGTGCTGGGATTACAGGTGTGAGTCACTGCACCCAGCCTTGGTCGACTTTTCCTGTATCTTTTGTGGGTCGAGTAATTTTGGATAGTAGCTGGACATTTTGAATTCTATGTTGTGAGGCTCTGGGTCCTACTTAGCACTCTGGAGAAGGCTGCCTTGCTGTTGTTGCCTTAGTAGGCAGTGGTTCCACTGACCAGGTGCAGGGCACACATTCTGCCTTTCTCTCCATAGGTGGTGGTTCCAACATCAGCTCAGTTTCCAAAGTCCTTCCAATGTTGGTTGGGTCTGCCTGGTGTGTGGGCCCCAGAGGACTGGTCCGGGGTTTGGATGGAGTACATGGTGGTTCAGGTCTTGAAGCCTGACATACTCCTTGGGAACCTTGAAGGAGCAGCTCAGGCCTGAGCCTGGGACTTCTATTGGCTCATATGCTGGGCGGGGCAATGTCTTTCTCTAGCTCATTCTTTTCTTCGATTTATTTCACACCCTCAGTCTCCCAGGGGCCCCCTTTCTCCATCTTCTGGCTAGACATATTTTTCCTCTAGGTTTTTACTGTTAGTACCTATTGCACAGCACTGGGATTTGGCCCACACGTGGGCCAATGCTGGGGGTCAACAGAAGGAAGAATGGGGCAAGACTCACCCTCACCTCCAGTTGTTATTGAACCTTTGACTTCAGTCCCTGGTCTACCTGCTATTATTGACTCTTCACAGGCCTTAGGCAGTTGATTTTTACATTCTGTTCCAAAGTTTGTGTTGTAATCAGTCGGGGAGAGAGGCTATGTTACTGGTGGGGAGGTATCCAGGTTCTTGGCATCTTGAACAAAGAATTGGACAAAACACACTAACAGGCTGGGGATGGTAGTGGCTCATGCCTGTAATCCCAGCAGTTCTGGAGACTGAGGTGGGCAGATCACCTGAGGTCAGGAGTTCGAGACCAGCCTGGCCAACTAAGGTGAAACCTCGTCTCTACTAAAAATACAAAAATTAGCTGGGCATGGTGGTGGGCACCTGTAGTCCCAGCTACTTGGGAGGCAGGAGAATCACTTGAACCTGGGAGGTGGAGGTTGCAATGAGCTGAGATTGCACCACTGCACTCCAGCCTGGGTGACAGAGCAAGACTCCATCTCAAAACAACAACAACAAAACTGCACAAACAAAGCAAGGAAAGAATGAAGCAACAAAAGCAGAGATTTATTGAAAACACAAGTATACTCCACAGGGTGGGAGCAGGCCTGAGCATAGGGGTTCAAGAGCCGGGTTACAGAATTTTCTGGGGTTTAAATACCCCCTAGAGGTTTCCCATTGGTTACTCAGTGTACACCTCTGTAAATGAAGTAGTGGTCTGCAGTTCGTCTGATTGGTTGCAGAAAGTGGCTACTCAGAGGCTGAAGTGAAATTAAAAAATTACATCCTGTGGTAATGTCTGATTGGTTGCAGAAAGTGACCAGAGGCTGAAGTGAAGTTATAAAGTTAAACTCCTATTGCAAATGACGACTTGGCCCAGGACCAGCCTGATTGGTTGCAGGAGGGGACCAATCAGAGATACTCTCAATTTTTCATCTGCCTCACAGAAAAGCAGGGGTGGTGCCAAGGGAGTAGCCTCTGGTCCTTTTGTTACTTGGGCATAGAAATTGGTGCTTTCCTTTCTATTTAGTTCTAGTAAGTCAGGATGAATTGGTCTTAGGTTCCCTGCCTCCAGACCCTATTCTCTTTCCTCAGCGACAGTTTACTCCATCTTGGCTGGCAATAGAATTCAGAATCCACATTTTTAATCTGACCGCTTTATTGGGCTCTTATGAATTTCAATACTTTTTAAAAAATAAACTATTTAATATACAATAACATATAAAAATCAGGGAAGTTAGGAACAGAATAAATACCTGGGAACCTCTTATGCTCCTTGTGCAATTGGTTTATTCCATCCCCTGGACCCCAGAGGTAACCACTAGTCTGAATTAATTTTTATTATCATGACATTGCTTTTCCTTATAATTAAACTACTTTTAGATGCATCCGTAAATAGTGTTTACTTGTTAATTATTTTAATTAGACATAAAAATGGTGTCAGTGCATGTATTCTGTTCTTTTGCAACTTGGTTTTTTTTTTCTTTTTTCTTTTTTTCTTTTAAGAAACAAGGTCTTACTTTGTTGTACAGGCTGGAGTGCAGTGGTTTACTGCAGCCTCAAACTCTTGGGCTCCAGTGATCGTCCTGCCTCAGCCATCCAAATAGCTGAGATTACAGATGCACACACCACCGTGCTCAGCTAATTCTTTTTATTTTTGTTGAGATGCGGTCTTGTTATGTTGCCCAGGCTGATCTTGAACTCATGTCCTCCAGCCATCTTTCCACCTCAGCCTCCCAGAGCGCTGGGATTACAGACATGAGCCACTGTGCCTGGCCCCTGCAACTTGCTTTTTTTATTGAAAATTATTTTAAGACTCATCTACTGATGGGCATGGCTGTAGTTCTTTAATCTCCAGTTCTGCATTGTAAATCACTGTATGAATATATATCCATACATTTATTCATTCATCTGTTAAATGGAAATTGAGTTTTTTCTGGTGTTTTGATCTTGTGAACAATGATGTAGTGGCCTTTCCTGTCCTGGGGCCCTTGTGCAAAAGTTTCTCTCAGGACTGTTCCTAGGAGTGGAATTGCTGGGCCAAAGGCTATCACATCATCGGCATGGCTAGATCATTTGAAATTCATTTTCAGAACAGTCATACCAATGTATCCCTCCATCAGTACACAAGAGTCTCTGCCAACCAGCATCCTTGCTAACACCTGATATCATCAGATGTGATCCTTGCTGTCAGTCTAGCCTGTATAAAATGGTGCCCCATTAAGGTTTTCATTTCCATTTCTTGGAATACTTTGAGATGGACCCTTGTTGGCTATGTGTGTTTTCTTTTCAGTGAGAGCCTATTCATGCCTTTATCCGTCTTTCCATCGGGTTGTCATTTTTCTCTTTTGGATTTTAGGGAGTCTCCATTCTGGACACCCTTTGTTAGTTACGTGTGCTGAAATCATCATCTCCAAGCGTGTGGTCTCTTTGTTTGCCTTCTTTGTGTTGGCTTTTGATAAACAGACATGCTTATTGTTGTTATAGTTGCAGATAGTCCTATCTCTCTTCGTGGTGTGTCTCTTTAGGGTCGCGCTTTGCTTTCTGTATCTCATGTTTGTACCTTGATTTCTGCTTTTGGTATGAAGTGGTTGTTGAATGCCATTCCTGCCCCGCACTGCATAGGGATAACCAGTCACCAGAGCACCATTCATTGAATGTCCATTTCCTCCCGCTGATTTATGGCACCACCTTTGCCATGCATCAAGTTTATATAGGCATGCGTGGCTTTCTGAGCTCACAGTCTATCCTGTCCCTTTGACTAAAATGATACTAACCCCCGTAGTTACTATGGATTTACAATATGCCCTGTGGCCTGGGAGGCGGAGTCCCTCCCACCTTCTTCAAGAACATTTTGGCTGTTCTTGACTCTGCTGTTAACTCTAGAATCAGTCCGTCAACCTTCATGACAATCCTGTGTGTGCTTCCAGGAGTCATCACTGTACTCTGGCTGAGGTGTGAGTTTAAGGAATTTTTTTCACTTTGCTAAGCATTTTTATTACAGATAGATAGATGTTACTTTTTTTTCTTTTTTTATTGTACTTTAGGTTCTGGGGTACATGTGTAGATCATGCAGGATTGTTGCATAAGTACATACATGGCAATGTGGTTTGCTGCCTCCATTCCCCCCATCACCTATATCTGGCATTTCTCCCCATGTTATCCCTCCCCAACCTCCTCACCGCCTGCTGTCCCTCCCCTGGCCACCCCCAACAACAGACCCCAGCGTGTGATGCTCCCCTCCCTGTGTCCATGTGTTCTCATTGTTCAACACCCATCTATGAGTGAGAACATGTGGTGTTTGATTTTCTGTTCTTGTGTCAGTTTGCTGAGAATGATGGTTTCCAGATTCATCCATGTCCCTACAAA
>CAUYQU010084832.1:0-14753 GCA_963574635.1 Cheracebus regulus | reverse complement strand
TTGTGGCTCCTCTGCCGGGATTCTCCCGGTCTGTGGGCAACAAAAATTCGTCGGAAAGTGCGGCGTCCACTCGTTCTCTGCGCTTTCACTGGGAGCTACATTCCTGAGCTGTTGCTAATCGGCCATCTTGGATCTCTCTCCGGGCAGTCTTAGTATTATGGCCCTGAAGTAAGAAACAGATGCCCGGTATAGTTTCTATATAGTCACCCCCAAGTGTTATGGGCCTGGAGTGAGGAGGGTAGCACTCCAGAGCAGGATGATGATTTCTTGGAGGTTGGTAGATTAAGGGACCAAAAATTGGTAGGAGATATCCATGTTGATGAGCAATGTCTTGACTGAAATGTGATATGTTCAATGAACAAGTATACGTACTATGTAATAGTAAGGATTTACAGTACTGATCAATATCCATGTAGGGTAGGTTTTATTGTATGGTTAATGACAGTGGATGTGTGACAGTTGATTAAGGAATTATTAGTACATGCTCATATGCATGTGGACTAGATTTTTAATGTATTGTTATACATGAATGTACTATGTATGGTTAAACATTTATAGTGCTATATATTCATGGGGACTAGCAGTAATGCACAAAGTACATAAAAGCACTATTATAATAGTGCTAGTTGGTTAATACTGACATGGTAGTCAATGTATATACTGAGAAAGAATTCAAGGAATAGTTTAATTAGAATTTCAGCTTTGGGTGTTGATGGTGAAGTGGGACGCTTTTTTCTGAGTTATCCTAGGGAGGGATCCTCCATTTTTGGTTTACAAGACCAGAGAATTGAATTATACTACAAGGTCATCTTCATTTAAGCAGTTTATTTTCAATTAGGCTGGTGAGTGGTGTAAGAGTGAGGATGGTAGAGAAGTACATAATAGATGTTGTCTGGTGGTGATAAAAGGGTATTTGACTGGCTGTCCCCCAATTCATGTGAGTGTAAATAGGTTGGCCACTAAGATTCAGAATAGGCCTTGACTCAGTGGTTGGAATATTATGCTTGTTGATTGCACATGTGAAGTACAGGAATAACTGCCAGACCCATGGCTGAATGCAGTGGTGGCCATCATACTACAAAGCCTAATGTTAATAACAGAAAAGAAGGAAACTGAGGAAAGAGATAATGTAAAAATAATAGAGTTAGAGAGAATTAGAGTAGAGACAAAGGAATGTGGGGTAAACGGACTTAACTGGGGAAGCTTCTCTTATCCCTAATCTTCACCCTATGACCTAATGCTTTAAGATAAGAACTGGCTGCCTTCAGCCTGTCCCATTAAAACCTTTTGACCTTCCAAAAGGTTGGGGACTATAATCTTACAACTTTTAGTAATATTTCCCTTAATATTTTGACAACCACCCTAAGTGAATCCCAACAGTTGATATGACATGTATCTCTTGTTGTGTTATGATTAGCATATACAGAGAGTAAAGGGCTGTAATTAGTATATGAAGTCCTATAAGCATAATAGTGATACTAGATTAGGAGAATGAAGCCGTAGTCACAAAGAGTTCTCCTACTAGATTCCTAGTATAGGGGGTAAGGCAAGGTTAGTAAGATTTGCTAGAAGTCATCATGAGGCTATTAGTGGGAGTAGTGTTGGAAGGCGTTGGGTAAATAATATGTTTTGGCTATAGGCTCTCTTGTAGTTTGAGTTTGCTAGGCAGAATAGTAGGGATGAAGTGAGTCCATGAGCAATTATAAGGGTGACCACACCTGGAAAGCTCCAAGTGGTCTGGATGAGAATCACCATAATAACAAGTGCTATGTGAGGGAGTAGGCAATAAGTGATTCTAAATGGTTTGTCATAGACAAATAGAGCTTGTCACAATTATTCCTCACAGGGATAGCATGAGGAAAGGGTAGGCTATATATTCTGTTAGAGGGCTGAAGATGAGAGTAAGTTGTATTATTCCTAGCTTTAGAGAGTACTGCTGCAAGTACTATTAAGCCAGCAATAGGGGCTCTACATGGGATTTGGAGAATCAAAGGTGAAGTCCGTATAGAAGTATTTTTACTATAAAAGCCATGATGCATGCTAGTCATAGAAGATTGTTGGATCAGGAGGTTAACAGCTCTTGGGTAGTAAGTATTATTACTAGTATATTTAGTGAACCTGAAGTATTTTGAGTATAAACAAGTGCTATGAGTAGAGGTAGGGATCCTACTAGCATGCAAAATTAGAAGTATGAGTCTGCATTAAGGTGTTCTGTTTGATTACCTCAGCAGGTAATGATAATTAGGGTAGGAACTAGTGTGGCTTCAAAGAGGATTAGAATATAATTAGTTCTGTGACTGTAAATATTATGATTAAAAAAGTCTGTAGGGAGATCAGCATAAAAATATAGAGCTTTTCCCGTGGAAATGCCTCATTGGACAATTGATATTGACTTGCTAGAATTATAAGAGGTAGCAGTCAGGTGGTTAAGATTAGAAGGGGTGATGTCAGTGGGTCAGAAGATTAATGAGAAATTTGATGAGTTATCACTGAGTTGGTTAAAAAATAGTAGGCTGATGAGGCTGATGAGTAGGCTGTGGGTAACCATGTTGATTCAGATCATAGAATTTTTAGAGAACCATGTTATTGGTAACGGTATAATTGTTGGAATAATAATTTTTAGCATTGAAGTAAATTTTGATTTTGTATGTAATCTAGGCTATGTGTACTAGAGATAGAAACTAGTAAGGCAAAGCCCACTGCTGCTTTGTAGGCAGCAAATACCAGGAGGAAAATGGGTATTATGGATGCTAGAGTGAAATGTATAAAGTTATAAGTGTATGTATGATAAATACTGATAGCTTTATACCTTCTAGGCATAATAGGGATGATATTAGGTGGGAATGATCGACTACCACTCCTAGTAATGATATGGTAAATGCTAATATAATGTTAATATAAATAGAGGGCATTGGTAATTATGGCCTACCATAATCTAATGAGTCAAAATCATTTATTTTGACTTAAACTGTTCACCAATTAGACCCAGTCTAATCCTTTTTGGGCTCATTCATAGGCCGAGCCCAGGATTAAAATGGTAACTAATATAAGGGCTGTACTGATTATTAGAGTCAAGTTGGTTGTTTGAAGGGCTCACGGCAGGGGTAGTAGCAGATCGATCTCTAAGTTGAAGAGGAGGAATGTCATGGCTACTAGGAAGAGTGTTATGGAAAAGGGGAGGCAGGCGGAGGTTACTGAGTCAAATCTGCATTGATAGGGGCTGGATTTTCCTACACAGATATTAAGTTGTGGGAACCAAAATGCTATTACTAGTAGTAAGAGGGCCAGTAAGGTGTCAGTTACTAGGGCTAGTGTCAGGTTGATTACTTTCTTTCATGTATTATCAAAATGAATTGATTGGAAGTCAATGGTACTGTTTAAAAGACTAAGACCCTCATCAATAGAGATGTGTAAGAATAGTCATACTGCATCTATGAAGTGTCAATATCAGGCGGTAGCCGCAAAGCCAAAGTAGTGGTTGGATGTAAAGTGAAATTTTAATTGGTGGAGGAGGCAGTCAGAAATGTTGATCCAATAATAATGCAAAAGTCCCTGAAAACCTGTGGCTATAAAGAATATTGAGCCGTAGATTCCATCAGAGATAGTAAAGGGGGCCTCAAAATATTCTGAGGCTTGTAGAAGGGTAAATACCTAAGGTAATTGTGATGGATAGTGATTGAAGTATCTGCTTTCAACCACCTTCTGTTAGGCTTTGGTGAGCCCAAGTAACCAAAACTCCGATGTGAGTAACACAGATGTATTCAGGGGGGGGACTTCTAAGGGGTTAAGGAGAAAAATGCCTGTTGGGGGTCAGTATCATCTTAATTCTGGAGTTGGGGCTAGACTGAAGTGGTAGAATGCCCAGAAGAAACCAGCAAAAAAGAATACCTCTGAGATAATAAACAATTATTCTATATTGGAGGCCTTTTTGGACAACTGATGTGTGGTGGCCTTGAAATGTACTTTATTTTCTTTTTAGATGGAGTCTTGTTCTGTTGCCCAGGCTGGAGTGCAGTAGCGCAATCTTGGCTCATTGCAACCTCTGCCTTTGGGTTCAAACGATTCACCTGCCTCAGCCTTCTGAGTAGCTGGGACTACAGGTGCATGCCACGCCTGGCTAATTTTGTATTTTAGTAGAAACGGGGCTTCGCCATGTTGGCCAGGATGGTCTCCAACTCCTTACCTCATGATCTGCCCACCTCGGCCTCACAAAGTGCTGGGATTACAGGTGTGGTTGAAATGTACTTTCTCGGATAATGTCACATCACTGGTATATGGTTAGTTTGTTGGTCAGTAGGCCTAAATTTCTTAAAAAGGATTTGATCAAAACTACCTTGATAGTTTTAGGCCATATAACATCCCTCTTCAAAAGGAATTTATAAAATGAAGTAATATACTGGCTAAGAACAATATACCTTGTGAAAAGATCTTCAAAGGCTTATTGTCTATGGCATGGAGAAGGAAATATAGACAGATATTTAATATTAAAGCAAAATCTTTGTTTACAGGAAATCAGATCTTATGGACCTCTGAAAGCAGCTGCCTAGATGATCAGAGTTGCTCTTTACTGGGGGACAGGTAAGAGCATTTCTAAACTTCAAATCTACCTAATTTTGTGAGCTCCTTTAGATGTTAGAGGGGCCATTTCATCATTTTTATGTGGTGTATGATAGACACTGACATAGAATTGTCAAGCTTTATAAAACATATTTGCTATAAAAAAAATCACATCCAAACAAGTTTACATCTTAAAGTATTATTGCAAAGTGAAAATCCATGTAACCACAACGAGGTCAAGAAGCAAAACATCACTAGAAAGCTTCCCATTGCCCTTCTTCCTAGGCACACTCTCCTTTGTCATCCCTAAAGAAAATCATTCTCCTGATTTGTATAGCAATTGCTTTTTTGTGTGTTTTCTGTGTAGCATTGATTAAGTGCTTTCTAAATGTTATCATCTTTCCTTTGGTGCTTTTGCTCAACATTCTTGGCATTTTTGGGAGTTGATCTTTTATGTTCTATATTTTTTCTCCATTGGTTTGCAAGTTACACCTTCTCCTGAGGAACACCCTTTAACATTTCCTTTAGTGTCTGTTATTGATGGATTCTCCCAGTTTTGTGTAAACATATTTTTATTTCACTCCCTTCTTGAAAGACATTTTTACTGGGTATATATACTTAAAAGTTGGCATTTATTGTTACACTTGTTCTTATTATTTTGCAATTAAAACTACCATTCCATAGACTTCTGGCTTCCATTGCTTCTGCTGAGAAATTAGCTGTTAATCTGTTTGTTTTAGTGAATAAAAATAGATTACATTCCTCATTTCATTTCCATTGTTCCCTTCCTGGTTTAAACATTTTCTTTTTGTCATTGTCTCTCTGTAGTTTCACTATATTTGGGTATGAATTTCTTTCTTCTTCTTTTTTATTTTTTATCTTACTTTGAAATTTTAGGTTGGAGATATGAGACCCAATTATCTCATAATAATTCGGGTGTATTTCACAAAATCAAGGGTATTCTCTTATATAATCATAGCACAATCACAATAATCAGAATAAAGGCTATTCAGTAGCACTCTAATCTATAGACCATATTCAGATTTTACAGGTATTACCACTGGTGTTCTTTTACTGGTCCAGGATTGAACTCAGAATCACGGTTTTATTCAGTGGACATCTCTCTTTGGTCTCCTTTAATTTAGAACAGTGCCTTAGTCTTTGTGGTTCATGACCTTGACATTGTAGAAGAATACAGGCCAAATATATTAAAGAATTTGGGTTTATCTGATATTTTCCTCATTATCAGATGCTGATTAAGCATTTTTGGCAGGAATATTATAAAGTGTTATGCCCTTCTCAGTGCATCATTTCAGGAGGCACATGATATTGACTTATCCCATTATTAGTGATGTTAACCTTGATCACTTGGTTTATGTGGTGTCTGATTTCTCCACTAAAATTTATTGTTTTTGCCTTTGTAATCAATAAATATATGGTGGTAGCATAATTTGTGACTATGCATTACTTCACATGTTGCTTTTTCTCCTTTTTCCTTCCCTTCTGAAACTCCAGTCATGTCTTTTCATTGCATCATCTGCATCTCTTATCTTGCATTTTTAATTTTTATTTTTCAATTTATGCTTCTCTCTAGGCATTATCTTCTGCCCTTCACGTCACCATTTCTCTCTTTAGCTGTGTCTAATCTGCTGTTAAACCTATCCACTGAGTTCCTAATTTCAGTTATTGTGTTTTTCTGTTCTATGTTTTCTACTTTTGCTTTTAATTCTGCAATATCACTTTGTATAGTTTTTGGTTATGAAAACTATTCTTGCTGGCATTCTTTTTATCTCCAGTAGCTTAGTAAGCTTAAATGCTGTACTATGTCTGTAATTCTATCTGGAACAAGTCAGATTTTTCTTCCTTTGTTCATGCTATCTTATTGCTTTATATATTTTGCTCTCTTTAATTATGTGTGGGCACCAAATTTTAAAAGTTATTTGTAGAAATAATTTGAGACCTACAATGGTGGTATCTTTCAGAGGAGTTTTTTGTTTTCTGGGGCCATTGGCTATCTGAAATCACCCTAACCTAACTTTAGGATGCGAGATTTTTCTGGACCATTGAGATGTTTCAAAGTAGGGATACTTATTTTTGGTCCACCCTTACTCCTAGAATGCAATCTTTTAGCATCCCAACTCAAAGCATAGGCTGATTTACCAGAGTCTCCACCCTGGCAATCCCTGTGGGGCTGACAAAATGGCCACTTAACACTTTAGCTGTCATTTTTGGTCAGAAAATGCCTCCAGAACAAAAGTAGCTACAAACTTTGGATTTATCTCTCTGGATTTTCATCTTTTGGACTTCCATCCAGTAATTCTCATCATCATGTTTGCTTTTTGATATTTTCAAGAAAATATTTTTAATGCAGATTCAGCTGTCCTAAATGGGAGTTTTGGTACAAATCACCTGGTCTGCATTACTTAAGTAGTATTTTCTATGTTAAATAGTTTATTCTACATCATGATATTGAAGTTTATATGTTACAAAATTAATTTTAAATTCAGCCTTTGTTACTATGGAAAAAAAAATTTTTCACTTTTCCTATTTAGCAAGTAACAAGCGCTACTTAATTTAAGGGCAAAAAATTTTGCTGACATATTGTATTGAGCTTGATTTGGGGACCAAATGCATATTAAAATGTAGATGAAAATTAGTCTTCCTGTTATGGCATCAAAAATAGACAAAGACTTCTTTCATGTTTTGATGTTTGGGATTCTTGAATTTTGCACTTAAAAAAGCAACAGATACACTTTCTTAAAAATAATTTGTTTCTAAACAAATACGTTTTTCTCTAGATAATGAGCTAAGTGAGGTTTCAGACTCCTATTTATAAGCCCTTCCCTACATTTAGCATATCATGTGTATGGGTTAACTATATTACCAATAAAGAAAAATTAAAAGTAGAAGACACTGTCACAGTAATTCTTTTAAGTGTTATTTTTTTTTAAAAAAATACTATGCCCATCTTAAAATATTATATAGTATTTAAAAACCAGATTTGAGCAATTTATAAATCTGGTAAAAAAAATTTCTTCAAGAGAATTTGCTGAAATTTCATTATAATACTTAATATTAACATGGTATACCAACATCAGTATACCTTAAGCTACCTGGTTTTGATTAAGGATTCATTATGGAATGAATGATATGATGTCAAAATATAATTGTTTTCAATTACACATACATATATAATTTTATGTAAAAGCACTAAGAGTAGCTGATAAATGCCACAATGGTCAAACAGCCATAGCAAAGAGCTAGTGGTGCTCTCCTAAAACTGACTATGTTAGTGCATTTACATCTTTCTATAAATTGATGTTTTTATCAAGTTTCTGTAAACTTGATGCTTCAACTTCCACCTTGCATGCACCTTGGACATGTTATGTGTTCTGGACAACCACATAACAAGCCTGAATCATCTTAGCTCTGCTTCCTGCCTTCCTGGTTGCCCAACTCCCCTCTGGAAGAATCCTCCTCCCTGGGGTTGCTTTTCAAATACAAACCCGCCAAACCAGAGTCTTGGTGATTCCCCAAGGGTTTCCTGCTTATGGCCTAATAGGTACTCCCTCTCTTGGGGTCCATGAGTATAATAAATTATTGTTTCAATGGCAGCTGTCTCCTGATCTATTGGCCTCACTACACCTGAAAAATAATAAAACTTATTAAAACAAGTATGAGCCAATGCTGATTTGGTAAGAATTTGAAAGCTCTAAAACTGTCCCATTTGAAATAAAGAATGTTTAAAGGTTTGTTATTTTTTTTATGTTATAGCATTTAGCAATAATAGATGTCATTACTACGAGGAACTAACTGCAATCTGAAGAATGCCATGATGATACTTTGGAGGTTCTCCTAGTGGAGAAATACTCAGCTAGAGGGAAGTGCCTCTGCAAAAATTTGCCAGAGGAAAATAATAATTCATAATACAAATAACAATTCATAGTCATTATTAAACACAGTAGTATATCAAGTATAAAATAATCAGGTTTAACAAAGGGACTGTCTGACTTCAAACAGATGGTAGAAACTAGATTTCTTCTGAAACCACATTTTGTTAACAATAGTTATCAAGCCCTGGCTAACTGAAATAAATTAGTAATGGCACAAGGCAATACTTTTAAGGACACTGTTCTTAAGAGTATCAGAGAACCATTTTTCTGGAGGTCATTATATTAAGTGAAATAAGGAGGCATAAAAAAGATGAATACTGCATGCTCTCACTTATATGTGGAATCTAAAAAAGTTGAATTCATAAAGCAGAGAGTAGAACAGTAGTTACTAGAGGCTGGGGGTGGGTTGGGGTGGGTGGATGGAGAGATGTTAGTCAAAAGATACAAAATTTCAGTTAGACGTTCAAGTGATTTATTGTACAATGGAATGACTATAATTAATAACAATGTATTGCATTCTTGAAAATCACTGAGAGAACAGATGTTACTACAAAAAATGATAAGCATGCGAGGTAACACATGTTAATTAGCTTGAATAAGCCATTTCTCAAAACATTTCGTATATGATCAATATATATAACTTTTGTCAATTAAAATATAATTTTGAAAAAGAACCATTTTCTTTTAGTAGCCAAGTCAAATAGTATAAAATGGTGACTTGTGTTCAAAGGGTACGAAGCAGCGTTTACACCATATAAATGTCTACTGACACCAATTTCGATACAGTTTTAACCATTCCAGTTAAATATAACAAAAATGTTTTCTCAAAGAATCTCATTTTGTAAGAACAAAGATTCACAAGAGAAGGTTATGAATAAATACTTTTTCATAAACGCAAAAGCTGAGATTGCGATATTAATCAAATATTTTTATATAACTGAATAAGGTCTAATACTTTAGAACTCTGTGAAAACACAACTCTCTGTGGAGAACAGCAAAGCTCTGGGCATATGTGTACATGCATGAATATAACAAAATTTCGAGCATTTCCTGTAATTGCTGAAAATGGAAAGAACTATTACAAGACATCTGTGACATAATTTATAGTTGAGTATAAGTCCTCATTTGTAATATCAGATGTCTTGATTATGCCTTTATAAATGCTATATAAATAATGTGTAGTAGAATAGCTGTGCTGGCACATGCAACATACATTTAAATATCTCATAAAAGCTAATTTCTCACTTGGCAGAACTCTCTAGCTCAACCCATAATATCACAAACATCAACCCACACATCCTTTTGAAATGGATACCCCTGCTATAGATACTTTTAAAAACAACAGAGAAAATAATTATTTTCAAACTTTCTTGATAGTGACCAAACCACAGTCTAAGAAGCTTCAGTATTGTTCAGGTTCTTTGATAGCACTGGAAACGTTCAGTATCAAGTATTTATTGAAACAACTATTGGCTGGCTGAGGTTTAGAAATATGCCACACAGAATTGTTTTGGCAAAGCAACGGTCATAGCTAATGGGAAATGATCCATACTTTTAAGCACTTTAAAATAATGTTCTAAAAATTGTGTTTTTTTTTTGAAAATAATGTACAAATTATTTTAAACTTGTAGATCTGTTAAAACACAAATCATTTGATATATCAGATATATTTTTCAAGAATTGGAAAACTCATTATTCAGTCTATTTTGTCTCCGAGTTAAATAGCTTGATGATACCATATTTTGGCAAGGGAGGAGTGAAATAGGAATTTTCATACATTTCTGGTGGGAGTGTGAACTGACAAAACCTCTATGGAGGGCAATTTGAAACATATCTATAAAAGAAAGTACATACTCTCTTTGGCCAAGAAATTCTATTTCTGAGAATTTATCCTACTTATGCATATGTGAAACAACTTTCTATCAGGTTCTTTCTTGCAACAATGTTTATAACAGTGTAAGATTTGAAATAATCTAATATCAGGAGAAGACTGGTTAAAGAAATCTGGTATATCTACGGCAATGGAAGAACATGCAGCTGTAAAAAGGAATGAAGAAAGTTTTTAGATTTTGCTATGGATTATTGTAGACATCTTAAGTGAAGAAAGCAAGTGGTAACACTGTGTGTATAGTTTGTTATAATTGACGAAAAAAGGAGAAAAGAAATATATATATCTAGATATACATTAGTATATAGGGATATATAAGTATAATTAACATATTTATGTATTATGTATACAACTACATATTTATGTCTGTTACCTTCTTGGATTAGTGTAGAATATCTTTGTAAGAAGCTAGTAACACTGCTTGCCTCTGCAAAAGGAATTGGGTGACTAGAGAAGAGGAATAGGAAGGGGTTTTTAAAATTGTATACCCTTTGAACATCTTGAATTTTGAATATTATCAATGCATTGTTATCTATTCAAAAATAAATATGTTCAACTTTTTATAAGTACATTTGAGCTCTACACATGTCAAGATACAAAGGAGTTACTCATTGGGAGAGTAACTGATGTGCTGAGAATAAAGCCCGGTAAATGTTAACTTCCCTTAAAATAGAAACAAAATCTGGTATCTACTAAAAGTCTACCTTCCTGCCTCTCATCTCATCAAGTCCTGCATGAAGGCATGATTTACGACAGTTCACTGCCAGATCTTAGAGAAATATAAATAAAACCAAAATTGGAACACAACTGCTGAACTTAGAGAGTTGGAATGAGGTCAGGTTAGCGCCCTGACCGGATGTCAGGAAATTATAGCTTCATTTCTGCTTCAAGAGTAGCAGTGACTCATGTTCCCCAGCAGAAACTGAGACGAAGCCCATCACAAATACCACATGTCATTTCTGAACCTGCTTGGGAGCTGTGAGAATTAAATGAGCAAACATTTTATAAATAATTTGGAACCCCTTGATAGAAAAGTGTTATATAAATAGAGTTTTATAATCCGGTGCTTTCTCTATTTTCCTTAAAAAGAAAAATACAAACCCCAAAGCCAATGGTCTCATTATAAACAAGAAACTAAGTGTGACAAAAATGATTTTTCTGTGGCCATACTAAAAAGAAATAAGTTCCTATTTTTGAGGTTCAATCTGGCCTGTTACTTGTATATCCTTAAAGAAAATGCTTTTGGTTCCAAAGGTCATTTTGTTTTTATGAATAATCCTTCTATATGGTATAAGAATTACATTCTTGAAATGTTTCCAAATAAAGTACAGAAAGTTACTTTCAGCTTTCAGTAACACACATGTACTCTTTACCTCCCAAGTGGACATGGGTATATGGTTTGTCCCAAATTGTTTTAATTTTAACCTTTTTTAAAATGAAATTATTAGAAGTGAAACATTTAGAAATGTATTTAACATCTCATTAAATTACAAACACATTTATTCTTTAAAGAGATCTGTACTTTATTATGCTTCTTTCAGGATTATGATTTTCTAAGAGGAATGAAGAATGTTATTAAAAGGAAGAAAGGATCTACAAGTTTAAAATGGCTACTAAGTGATACTCATAGTCCCTAAAGCATTTCCATAGATTTTTGTTGAAAGAATGTTGAAGACAGATATAGATATCTGTCTATATATATAGATATACTGGATTCTTTGAACAGTATTGGGAACTCTCAGATCTATAATCAGTACTTACTAAGTTTTCCTTTATGATCACTTGGGGTTGTGGTAGTACACATTTGGTAAGATAGTCTGAAAAAAGTACCCGGTCAAATTAGATTCCAAACACTGAATCACTCAGTGCTAGGTTATTTCCAAAAGTTCTCTTTGCTAACCCCAGATCAAACTGAAACTGCAGTTCTCCAATAGTTTGGTTTTGTTTTGCTTTTACCTCCAATCTCTCTTATAGGTCTCTATGGTGTGATTAACACTTTTTGTCCTTCTGATTAAAAAGCTTACATCTTTTTTTTTTAGAAAAAGTTTCCTTTGTATATGAGACATAAAGGCAGAATTTCTATGTGGAAAGGGTGTGTAAACAGTAATTTGACTGGAAAGGGTGAAATGATGTTGAGAAAATGTCAATTGCCAATTTCAAAATATGTCAGCTGGTGATAAAGGTTGTGTGGGTTTAAGGTAAATAGAGCTACAACTTATTAACCTTGGGTTATCCTAGTCAAATTAGTTTGTTTTCCCTCAAAACACTAGGGGGAATGAGAACATGTGTTTCTCTAAGGAAACCAGAATCTGATAACAGACTATATAAGAGAATAACAAAGATCTCCAAGGGCTTGAAAAAAGAGAATGAACACATCTGGTTGTGGCAGTTAGCAAAAGCTTTCTGATGAGCTAGTGTCTGAGACTGGCCCTTCTGCCTGGTAGATAAGAAAGGGGTGGTTATTCCCAAAGATGTGGCAATAACAGCTCAGCCTCACCTCCTTCAGACCTTTGCTCAAATGCCACCTTTTCAATGATGTCTTCTCTGACCATTCATTCTGTTTAAAATTACATTCTGTGTCCCTCATCTTTTTCTTTGCTTTACTTTTCCCTACAACTATGACCATCTTGATATGCTATATTTTTTACTTAGGTTTGTTCATCTCCCTCTACTACAAGATGAAGTTTCTTGAGGATAGGAATTGTTGGTTGTGTTTCCTGCTGTAGTCCTCAGCTTCTAGAACAGTGCCTGGCACAGAGTCCTTTAACAAACATTTGTGGAATTTCTTTCTACATATGTATATACGAGGCTCAGAGACTGGGAAACATAGAACATATTTGGAGATTAGAGAAAAACCTGTAGAGGTTCTATCAACTTTGTGTTATTTTTGTTTTTATTTGTTTTGCTGTTTTTGAGATGAAGTTTCATTCTTTTTGCCCAGGCTGGAGTGCAATGGTGCAGTCTTGGCTCACTGAAACCTCCACATCTTGGGTTCAAGCAATTCTGCGGCCTCAGCCTCCCAAGTAGCTGGGATTACAGGTGCCCACCACCATGCAAGGCTAATTTTTTTGTATTTTTAGTAGAGATGGGGTTTTACCATGTTGGCCAGGCTGCTCTCAAATTCCTGACCTCAGGTGATCCACCTGCCTCGGCCTCCCAAAGTGCTGGGATTACAGGTATGAGCCACCCTTCCTGGCTGAGTTTTTTTTTCTGGATGACCTAATAAATCTCTTGGAGCTCCTTGTCTGAAAATCCAGTTTCTACTCATAGTTGTGTCCTCACAATACCATGTGTGATTCATCCAATGCCCAACATAGAGTATTCCATTTAGATCTGTTTGTGGAATGAGCATGCTTATTAAGTTCTTAGTCTGCATTAGCTTCTCTAAAATGTAAACTGCAGTCATTCCTTGGTTTTGAAGGGGGATTGGTTCCAGGACCCCCCACGGACACCAAAATTTGTAGATGCTCAAGTTCCTGATATAACATGGCCTAGTATTTGCATATAATCTATATACATTCTCCGGTATACCTTAAAACATCTCTAGATTACTTATAATGCCTAATACAATGTAAATGCTATATAAGTAGCTGTTATTTTTAAAAATTTGTATTTTTGTGTTATTGTATTGCCTTTTTTTGGGCATGTTTTCTATCCAGGGTTGTTTGAATATGTGGATATGGAACCCATGGATGTGAGGATCTATTGATCTGCGATAGGCAGTGGATCCACAAGGCTTATGGCCAGGAGTCCCAGAGACAGGGTCAGTTTTAGAGATACTGGTTCTATTAGTTAAAGCAACACCAGCTATGGCAACAGATATGTACAACAGAATGTATATCAACTCAAACTCAATACTTTTCCCTAGTTTCTGAGGCAGATATTCCTTGCTGGTGGATGATTTTGCAACATGTGGTGATTGGAAGACCAGGTCTTGTTCAATTGACAGATCCACTATGCCCTAAGGCTTTGTCATAGTCATACACAGCCAGTGGACAGGAAGTAGGGTTATAAATCCTTGGCCTATAGGGCCATCACTTCTTTTTTTTTTTTTTTTTTAGAAAAAGAAAAGGAGAAAGAAAGAAACAGCAAAAGAAAAAAATGAAAGAGAAAGAAAGAAGAAGAGATTTTAGAAGAAGAGAGAAAAGGAGAAAGAAAGAAACAGCAAAAGAAAGAAAAAAAGAATGCAAGATAGAAAGAGGAAGAGAAAGAGGGAGAGAGAATGGGATTCTTGTTTTATTGTCCAGGCTAGAATACAGTCTAAAAATGCATATTAAAAACCTCTTTTATGCCAATAATTGTGTTTAACAATGGAGACAGGAAGGAATAAGGGATGAAAATAACAAATAAGCAGCCAACCAATATTTTATTTAAACCTGTGAAATGCTATGCAATTGCTGGGGAGTGATTTACTT
>CAUYQU010084831.1:0-56261 GCA_963574635.1 Cheracebus regulus | reverse complement strand
AAGGATTTTATTTTTCCTTCACTTATGAAGCTTAGTTTGGCTGGATATGAAATTCTGGGTTGAAAGTTCTTTTCTTTAAGGATGTTGAATATTGGCCCCTACTCTCTTCTGGCTTGTAGGGTTTCTGCTGAGAGATCTGCTATGAGTCTGATGGGCTTCCCTTTGTGAGTAACCCAACCTTTCTCTCTGGCTGCCCTTAGCATTTTCTCCTTGATTTCAACACTGGTGAATCTGACGATTATGTGCCTTGGGATTGCTCTTCTTGAGGAATATCTTTGTGGTGTTCTCTGTATTTCCTGGACTTGAATATTGGCCTGCCTTGCTAGATTGGGGAAGTTTTCCTGGATAATATCCTGAAGAATATTTTCCAGCTTGGATTCATTCTCTTCATCACATTCAGGTACACCTATCAAACGTAGATTAGGTCTTTTCACATACTCCCATATTTCTTGGAGAAGTTGTTCATTCCTTATTACCCTTTTTACAATAACCTTGCCTTCTCATTTTATTTCATTGAGTTGATCTTTGACCTCTGATATCCTTTCTTCTGCTTGGCCAATTCTGTTGAAACTTGTGCATGCTTCGCGAAGTTCTTGTGTTGTGTTTTTCAGCTCCATCAATTCACTTACATTCTTATCTAAGTTGTTTATTCTCATTAGCATTTCATCAAATCTTTTTTCAAGGTTCTTAGTTTTTTGCATTGGGTTAGAACATGTTCTTTTCGCTCAGAGAAGTTTATTACCCACCTTCTGAAGCCTGATTCTGTCAATTCTTCATATTCATTCTCCATCCTGCCTTGTTCCCTTGCTGCTGAGGCATTGTGATCTCTTGTAGGAGGAGAGGCATTCTGGTTTCGGGTGTGTTCATCCTTTTTGCGCTGGTTTCTTCCCATCTTTGTGGATTTATTCACCTGTCGTCTTTGTAGTTGTTGACTTTCAGATTGGATCTCTGGGTGGACATCCAGTCTGTTGATGATGAAGTTATTTCTTTCTGTTTCTTAGTTTACCTTCTAACATTCAGGCCCCTCTGCTGTAGGACTGCTGAGGTCCGCTCCAGGCCCTGCTTGCCTGTGGATCACCTACATCTACTGCAGAATAGTAAGGGTTGCTGCCAGTTTCTTCTTCTGCTATCTTTGTCCCAGAAGGATATTTGCCAGATGTCAGTCTGAGCTCTCCTTTATGAGGTGACTCTTTGGGTATACGGGGATCAGGGAGCTGCTTGAGGAGATGGTCTGTCCTTTATAGGAGTTCACATGCTGAGCTGTGAGCTCCATTGTTCATTCAGAGCTGCTGGGCAGGTACGTTTGTCTGCCTCAGCAGAACTCATAAACCACTCCCCATTTTTTTTTCCCAGGTGCTCTGTCCCAGGGATTTAGGGCTTTGTTTATGAGTTTCTGTTGTCCTGCTGCCTTTTTTCGAGACTGCCCAGCCCTGCCAGGAGGCAGCCTAGTCACTGTCTGCCTACAGAGGCTTTGCTGAGCAGCTGTGGGCTCCACCTAGCTGCCGTGTGAACTTCCCTGCAGTCCTGTTTATACGGATATAGATAGAACTGCCTCGACAATGGCAGCCCACCTCTAACATTAGTTGGACTCTGTCTGTAATGGCGGGCTGCCTGGGCAATGGCAGGCTGCCTCA
This sequence comes from Cheracebus regulus, assembly GCA_963574635.1. NCBI lineage: Eukaryota > Metazoa > Chordata > Mammalia > Primates > Pitheciidae > Cheracebus > Cheracebus regulus. Next base: position 54,627 of record CAUYQU010084831.1, on the reverse strand, counting down.
GCAATACCTCCGTAGTGGTGGACTGCCTCGGTAATGGCGGACGCCCCTCCCACACAGAGCTGGACCACTCTGGGTTCAGCTGTGCTTGCTGTGAAACTGTCAATCCAGAGCGTTTCAGATTGCTGTTTTTTTGTGGGAATGGAATCAGCCAAGCCTGATCACCTGGCTCCCTGCCTCAGAGCGAACAGTAGACTGTCTCCCAGGTGTTCCAGTCGCCTGTTGAATAGGCACCGGGATCTGTGCAATTTCCCGTGCGGTGACTTACTGTGCCTGTGCCGGCTGAAACAGCTGCGCTGAGATTCATGGTGCTTTTTTGCCTGGGACTCTCCTGGCCTGGCTCCCTGTTTCAGTTTCCTTTTCTATCAGTTGAATGGGCGACTCTGTCTTCCTGTAGCTCCAATCGCCAGCTGAAATGGTGCCCGCAGATAACCCCCGTGCTGGGGTGCCGGCCAAGACAGCCACGCAGGCCAAACAGCCGCACAGGCCAAAACAGACATGCTGGTGACCTGTGGGGTTCCTCCGCCTGGGAATCTCCTGGTCTGTGGGCAATAAAAATCCGTCTGGATATGCAGTGTCCACTCACCCTCCACGATTTCGCTGGGAGCTGTAATCCTGAGCTGCTCCTAATCGGCCATCTTGGATCTGTCCTCCTGAAATCTTATTTATTAAATGAAAGTTATAATTTTGCACTTAAAGAATCAGACATTTTAAAACTATACAATAATTCACCTTTGTTTCCAGTACACATTTCAAAATCTATTTGTATTTTCTTCTGAATTCCCCTTCGTCCACCCTCTTTTCACCTAACTGACTATTGCTTTTTCAAATCTTACAGCTGCGTATTTGTCACTAAATGTCCCTTTTACCCAGACAATGGGAAAAGCTGATATTTTAAACTGAAATTTTTCTTTGTATTAGTAGTGCAGATATTTTAGATTGAAATATTTCTTTATATTTACAAATGATGCCAAGTGTGAAGAGCACTATAAGATGGACATGACCATTTTAGTTATCTATAATCCAGTCTGTTGTCAGTATAAAAGACTACATTTAAATAGATTGATGTTCAGTATCTGGTCTGATTTAATAGGCCCATTCTGTTTTCTGAAGTGCTATGTCATTTTCTCAAGAAATGTTTTAGACACATTTTAAATATTATTTCCATGCAACTTTTGAAAAATAACCTGATATTTTTCATCTTATGACTTTAGTTTTTAATAATACATACTTAGTTTGATATACTGCCAAAAATGTTGCTGGATCCTGATTGCAACCAAAAGTACAAGTAGACTTAATGAAAATATTAGTAGCTGAATGATTACTCTTCATCAAATAGTTATGGTAGTCTTGAGTACTGCTACTTTTTTTGATCTATCTGAAAAGTAAATCGAATGCCACTGTAGTTTCTGAAACTAAGTTGGTTTTATTAAAATTTTAAAATACTCAAATCTGATTTAAATGGGCATCTGAAAGTAGGTATGTCTTTACATAAGCAAGGGAATAGTTTTTTGTAAAGCTCAGTATTTTTATATTAAATTTTAATTTTTAAAAAAAATAATTCCCTGTTATTCAGAGAGTTGTAAAAGATTATTGTATGGTTAATTTAACACATACTTTTAAGATTCAATGGGTAAAATAATCAAAACTCTTTAACCTACTGAAGTATCCGCTCTATTTTTGAAATAATTGAGATTGCATTCTATTAAAGTTTGATTTCTATTGATTTTTTTTTGTTATTACAATTGCCACTTAAATCCTTACTACATTATCAGAATACAAATAAACTAGAAAATTTTATACCTGACTCAGAAAGTAGCATGTGTAAAAGGCAATCCACAATTTTATCTGATATAATAAGATGTTTAGAAAATGTCTATGTGAAGTTAAAAAAATTAAGAAGTAATTTATACAAAACTTAATTATAGGTACTATTTTAGTAAAGACAAATTGTGTTGACTTTTTAAAAACATATGTTTCTTATTAATAATTTGCTTAAATTGCTTTTGTCTCTTTTTAATATTGATGGGAAAATTTTAATTCCAGTTAAAGATGGCGAATTGTACATGCATCCAATAATTTTCCCAAAACATTAAAGGAAGTTTTCAAGAAGTAAAACCACAAGAATGTGGAGAACTAGGTAATGGATTACTAAAGAATAACAAAATTTGGAAAATTCATCTGCTTGTGAGAAAGCAGATGAATGCATGTTTCCTATATTAAAGCTGTATTCTAAACTGATAATAAGGAAATGTAATCCAACATCTGTCTTAAAAAGCCTTAAAAGCCTAAGAATTGGGTGGCACAAGATGCTTCTCAATATAGAGATGAAGAAGGTGTACTTTTTAAGTAAGAAAGATTGGCTGAGGGCTGTTTGAATTGCTCCTCAGTCACCCCAACAGACAAGAGGCATATTCTGTGACAAGGAGAAAACAGATTTGGTCAGGGGATATCTAACACAGTTCATTCATGTTGAAACAGGGAGAGTAAGAAAGCTGCATCCTGGAAGCTAAGACCCCACTTCTCTAGTTTACTTTCCCTATTTAGTTCCAGGAGAACTGAATAATAACTATGACTTACCTCCAGGAAGGAGAAAGGAAAAGTAATCTCTGGAAAACATGCACTGCACAGGAAAGGATCTAAAGTGACTGAGGTTGGATTTCTCCCAGTGAAATGTTCAGTCAGATCACCCCCGTGTAAAGATCTTTCTATAATGAATCCCAGAACTGGCACACACCAAATACCAACTGCTTGCTTTTTTAAAAAACAATATTTTGTTTTGAAATAAAATTTGTTTCTCCAGTCTTAAATATAAGCAAAATTGCTAGGATCAACTATTTTAGAAAAGTCTATGAATGTGAAAAGCTTAAGGCCAAAACAAAACAGAAAATAAAAACAAAACATGGAAGAAACAGACTATTGGTGGAAAATAAAACTTAAAAAAAAAAAAAAACTATTATCATTTTAACTTTAGAGATACTATATATTCCTATCCTGAAAAAAAAAAGAGGCTGCTTTTTAAAGTGGAATATTTAGAAACAAAGAAGAGCTCTTGGAAATGAAAACTATCACAGACCTAAAATAGTCAAACTGGGTGTTAGAAAGCAAAATTAAGGGAATTTCTTAGACAGTATGGAAAACAATTCAAGAGGGGAGGGATAAAAAGGAAATTAGAGGTTAATCTAGGAGGTCCATTGTCTAAATGTATAAGTGTTCCAGAATGAACAGAGAAAATACAAGGCAGAAAATTATTTTTTTTAAAACAAAGTAACAAAAATATGTCCCAGAAGTATAGGTGATGATTTCTAGATTAAAAGGTTGTCTCTAGGGCCAATGCAGTGACTCATACCTGTAATCCCATGATTTTGGAAGGCCAAGATGAAAGGATCACTTGAGGCCACAGGTTCGAGACCAGCCTGGGCAATATAGGAAAAATCTGTCTTTATAAAGGTAAAATGGGCTGGGCACAGTGGCTCATGCCTATAATTCCAGCACTTTGGGAGACCAAGGCAGGTGGATCACGAGGTCAGGAGATCAAGACTATCCTGGCAAACATGGTGAAACCCCATCTCTACTAAAGCACAAAAAATTAGCTGGATGTGGAGGCATATGCCTGTAATCCTCCCTGAAGCTGAGGCAAGGGAATCACTTGAACCTGGGAGGTGTATGTTGCAGTGAGCCGAGATCACGCCACTTCACTCGAGCCTGGCAAGAGAGCAACACTCTGTCTCAAAAAAAAAAAAAAAAAAAAAAAAAATCCGGGCATGGTGGCGCACACATCTATAGTCCTAACTACTTGGGAGGCTGAGGTGGAAGGATCCCCTGAGCCTAGGAGTTGGAGTCTGCAGTGAGCTATGTTCATGCCACTTCATTGTAGCCTAGATGCATAGACCAAGACACAGTCTCTCTAAACAAAAAAAAAAAAAAAGAAGAAGAAGGACGAGGAGGAGGGGGAAGAAAAGGTTGTCATCTCAGGACTAGCAGGAGGAATGAAAATAGAATTGTGTCAAATAATTTTGTCATAAATTTAGAAACATTGGAGACAGAAAGATTATCTGTATTAGTTTATTTTTGCTGCTATAACAGATTACCAAAACTTAGTGCCTTAAAACACCACAAATGTATTATCTTATCATTTTGGAAGTTGGATATCTGAAATGTGTCTCATTAGACCAAAATCAAGTGGTCAGCATTGATGTGTTTCTTTTTGGAAAGTCTAAGGGGAAATCCATTTTCCTTTTTTTTTTTCTTTCTTTCTTTCTTTTTTTTTTTCTGGCTTCTAAAATCTACCTGCTGTTCTTGGCGATGGGCTTTCTCCATCATTAAATCCAGCAATACCAGTCAAGTGTTTCTCATGTTGTATCATTTTAACATTGACACATACTTCTCCTTCGTTCACTTATTAGGACCTTTGTGATTACATTGGCCCATTTGTATAACCAAATAATCTCTTCAACTCAATTTCAGCTATTTAGCAATGGTAATTCCATCTGCAACTGTAATTTCCCCTTGCAGAACATATTTCTAGGTCCCAGACACTAAAATGTGGGCATCTTGAGGGGGAACGGCATTATTCTGTCCACAATGATATCCTTCAGGCTCTCAGAAAAAACACTGTTATCTCACAAATGATTAACCATCATGCATATATTCATAATTCAATTATTCCATAAATATCCATATTATGTGTTATGTTGAAGACACTATGAATACAGTGGGAAAAGCATAAAAGTCTCTGCCCTTATGGAGCTTATATTTCAGTGGAGGAGAGATATAAAATAAACAGATAAAAAGTTAAATATATAACATATAGGGGAGTATGTGCTGAGAAGAAAAAATAAAGGAAGAAAGAAGAATAAGGAAACTCAGATTTGAGTTGTAAAATTTACATAGCATGACCACAGAGTTCCTCGTTGAAAACTCAATATTTGAAGAGCCAACTAGGTGATTATCTAGGGAAAGAACACTTGAAATAGAGGAAACACCTAGGCGAAAGGCCAGGAGAGGAGAGCATGCTTAGCTTACTTAACAGAAGGCCAGAGGGACATTGTGGCTAGAGCAGACAAGTGAATGGAAGTGTAGTAGCAGATGAGTTAAGAATGATTACAGGATCTTGTTAATGTAGGGCCTGTAGACCTGTGTTAGGGCTTTGGCTGTTACTAACTGAGATGGAAAGAGAAGATTTTAAGGAGAAGAGGGACATAACCTTATTTGAATTTCAATCAGACTTTCCATTCCAGCCAGTGAGACATAACAGAGATGAGATTTACTCTTTTACCCAAAACAAGGAAAACAATGACAAAACTGACAAAATGCATGAAACAATGGTTTTCAAGACATTAGGCATTGAGTAATAAAGGGCAATGTTTCCTGAGAGATAGGAAACAAATGGGGTGAGCTCTTGATTGTCTCAGATATTGTCTGAAAAGAATTTTTCAGACTGTTGCACAGGGAGGTTCCTCTAGTCAGACCCCAGGTGTCTTCCTGGGCCAAAGAGAGAGAGAGAGAGCTGGGAATTGTGGGAGGCATGTTGGCTAGAATTCCCAGGGAACTGTTCTCAAGAGGAAGGAGCCAAAAAGAACTTTAGAGATCTGCAGAATATTTTCCTCTATTATTCAGATGAGAACACTAATGAGCACATGCTTATGAGAAAACTATACAAGGCCAGGTAAAAAGCCACCTGTAAGGATTAGATGGGAAAATTCAGAGATCACAGGAGACTGGAAGTAGTGACTCTTCCCATCAGCCAGAGTGATTCACAGATTGTAAAGTAAGCTTATCAGAAATGCTTTGCCTCATTAATGTGGAAAAATTAGATCTAGCCTCAAATGCTGTTCTGACCCCATCAAACAAAACTTAACATAAAGACCAGAAAGATTCACCCCATTTCTAAATAACTGCTTCACAAAACAAAGCTCAAAAGTATTTACAGGCAGACAAAAATATCTAGCACATAAAAACGTGAATCAAGTTATCTTGTGTTCAATCAAAAATGGACAGTCAACCAAAAAAGCAAGAAAACGTGATTCATATTGAGGACTAAAAATTGAAAACTGACACAGGTGATAGAAGTAGTGGTCAAGGATACTAGAATAAATATTGTAACTGTATTCCATGAGTTCAAGAAGGTACAGGAAAGATTGGATATGTTAAGTAGAGATAAAGAAATTATGAAAAGACTGAAATAGAACTTCTAGTGATGAAATCTACAATGCTGAAATGAAAACCCCACTACATGGAAATAGTGGATGATTATACATTTGGAATAGAAGATTAGCAAATTTCAAGATATAGTAATAGAAATTCAAAATGAAACAGAGAAAATGTCACTTAAAAGGTATGAATCAGTGAGTCATGGGACAGTTTCAAGTACTGCAAAATACATGTAACTGGGTGTTTCCTGAAGGAGAGAGAGAAGAAGATTAGACAGGAAACAAAAGCATTTGAATAAATATTATTCAAATTATTCCAAACTTGAAGAAAACTAAAACCATAGATCTGAGAAAGTCAGTACTATACAGGCACAAGAAATATGAATAAAACTACAAGGCATTTCATAACCAAATTTCTTAATAAACAGAGATAAAGAGAAATCTTCAAAAAACCTATAATTTTGAAAAAAAAAATGTTTCCATAGAAACAAAGATAAAAATGGAAGCAGATTTCTCTTCATAAACAATGCAAGCTATGTGATAGTGGGCTAGTATCTTTATAGCACTAAGAAAAGCAAACAAATAATACATTAATCTAGGATTCTTTACCCCATGAAAATATCTTTAAAAAATATCCATGGAGACATTTTCAGACATAAAACACTGAATGAATTCACCACCAGTGGATCTACAATGCAAGTAATGATAAAATAAGAAGAAGAAATATGTGATCAGATTGGAATCTGTGTCTACACAAAGGAAAGAAATGGAACTACATGGATAAAAACAAAGAATTTTTCTTGTTTTTAAATCTGTTTAAAATACAATTTGTTGGTTGATAACAATAGTGAAATATTATGGGACCTATAACACAAATTGAAGTAACATATATGGCAACTGTAGCACAAAGAATAAGAGCAAAATGGAAATGTACTGTTGTGAGGTAGTAGACCAGATGTGAAGTGGTCTAATATTGCTCAAAGGTAGATTGTGGTAAGTGAAAAATGTATATTACAAATCCTAAAGAAACTACTAATTTAAAAACTCAGAAAGAATGATAGCTAGTAAGCCAATGACAGAGAACAAATGGAATCATAAAAGAGAACCCAAAAGAGGGCAAAGAGAGAAATAACACTAACAAACAATAGGTGGAAAAAATAGAACACAGATAGTAAGATTGTAGATGTAAATCTAACAGTATCAGCAATCAGGTGGAATGTAAATTGTCTAAATATTTTAATTAAAAGGTGGAGATTGACAGATTGGATAAAGAAGGTTGGAACCAATTATATGCTCCCTAACAGGAAATCTGTCTGAAATATAAAGGCATAGGTATGAAAGGTTACAAGTAAAAGCATATATACCATGTGTATATATAAAAACGTAACATGATAACTAATTAAAATAAATCAGAGTGGCTTTCTTAACACAGATAAAGTAGATTATAAAGTAAAGAATATTACCAACAGTAAATAAGTTCCTTTCCTAATGATAAAGAAGTCAGTTCAGCAGTAGAACATAGTTTTAAATATTTATACACCTAATAACAGAACTTCAAAATACACACAATAAAAACTGAATAAACCCTGACATAGAAATAGTGACATTCACAATTATTGTTGGAGTCCTCAAACTCATTTCTTCATAATTTTTAGAAAAGTAGAGAGAATATCAGTAAATACATGATTAGCGCTAACAACCAAATTAATCTACTTTATGTTGATAAAACATTGCACCAAATAACAGCAGAATATACATTCTTTCAAGTGCACAGGAAGTATTTCCCAAGTTTTCCCATGTTCTATACCATAAAACAAGTTTTAACAAATTTTAAACAATTGATGTCATACAGAGTATTTACATTGAAATTCAATGAGAAATCATAATAGATCCCCTGAAAATTCTCAAATTTTTGTAAATTAAATAGGACATCTATGTATAACTTTTGGGTGAAAGAAGAAATCAGAGGAAAAGTCAGAAAATATGGCAATGAATACTTATTTTAGAAGTGAGAGAGATCTAAATAAACAACATAGCACTCATCTTAAGAAACTAAGAAAGGAAGAATAAATGAAACCCCAAATAAACACAGTATATGAAATAACAATAATTAGAGCTAAAATACATGAAATAAATCAGAAAAACAATAAATAAAATGGGTGAAACTAAAGCTGTTTTTTTTAAGAAGATCAATAAAATACATAAAGCTGTAACCAGAATAATTGTGAAAATGAGAGGGAAGATAAAAATGACCAATATCAGGAACATGAAGGGAGGAAAAATAAAGAATTAATGGATATTAAAAAGATAATAGAAGAATAGTATAAATAGTGCTATGTCAATAGATATGATGACTTAGTTGAAATGAAAAAATATTTTAAAAGACACAAAACCAAAGCTCACTCAAGAAGAAATAGGTAACTCGAATGGCCCTATTATCTGTTAAGAAAATTTAATTGGTAACTGAAAAATCTTTCCAAAAAGAAAGCTTCAAGCTTAGAAACCTTCACTGCAAAATTCTAACAAACATTTATAAAAAAGTAATATCAAATACATACAATCTTAAAATATTAAAGAGAAGGGAGTACTTATTAATTTTTTCTATAAGGCCAACATTGATCTGACAGTAAAATATCATATGCATAAAAGAAAAACACAGATCAATATCTTTCATGAATATATATGCAAAAGTTCTTAAAATTTAAGCAAATCAAATCAAACATGTTTTAAAAGGATAATACATCTTGTGCAAGTGGAGGAAACTCAGAATGTAAGTTTGATTAAATATTCAAACAGTAGTCAGTGTAATCCCACATATTAACACAGAAAGAAACTAATATTACCTTTCAATTGATATATAAAAAATTTTGAAAATATTTAACTTCCATTTCTTATAAAAACTTGCAAAAAACTAAGAATAGAAGGACTTATCCTCAACCTAATACAGGGCACTTGCAAAACTTAAACTATTATCAAAATGGCCAAAGAATGAATGCTTTCTCTCAAAGATCAGGAAAAAGCAATGATGTCCACTTTCATCACTCTGTTCAATTTTATATGAGAAAGTCTAGCCAATGCTAAACAAGAAAGCAAAAGAAAGAAAAGTATCTACATTTAAAAGGAAGAGGTAAAACTCTATTTATTTGCAGATAACATTATAGTTTAGCTGGAAAATATCTGCCGAAATTGACAAAGAAAAGCTTCTAAGCTTCTAGAACTATTAAGAGAGTTTAGCAAGAATTCAGGCTAGTATGTAAAAATTCAATTTTTTTCTACGTAATAACAATAATCAAAAATTGGAAAAATCAAATAACGTTTACAAAAACATAAAAATAGGGATAAATTTGTTCAAAATATAGGATCTATAGATTAGAAACTAACAAATATTGCTGAGAAAGACTAAAGAAGACCTAGATAAATGGAGACATACAACATATTCATGATTCAGAAGCCTCAATATTGTTAAGACATCAGTTTTTTCCATATTAATCTATAGATTCAATGCAATATCTATTTAAGTCCATGGACATTTTTTTTGTTGATAGAAATTAACAGGAGGATACTAAATTTTATATACAGCTGAAAAAGACCTAGAATAGTCAAAACAACTTTGAAAAATGCAGTGTTTCAGGACTAACAGTGCCTAACCTCAAGAGTTATAAAGCTACAAGTAATTAATTCAGTGAGGTATTGGTATCAAGATTGACAAATAGATCAGTGGGTCAGAAGAGAGTCTGAAATGCAACAACGTATATATCAATTGATTTTTGACAAAAATTGAAGATAATTGTGGGAAAAAGAGTAGTCCTTTTGACAAGTAATGCTAGAAGAAATGGCTATCCATATAGAAAAGGTGAATTTTGATTCTTACCTCATCCTGTATATTTAAAATTAACTTGTTAGAGTACAGGTATGTGCCACTACACCTGCCAAGTTTTAATTTTGTTGTTGTTGTTGTTGTAGAAAAGGGGTCTGTCTATGTTTCCTAAATTGGTCTCTGTCTCCTGGACTGCAGCAAGTCTCCCACCTCGGTTTCCCAAAGTGTTGGGATTGTAAGTGTGAGCTACCATACCCAACCACACACAGTTTTGAATCAGTTTTCAGCAAAGAGACATAAATACTTCTATCTGGTCATACTCAAAATGTGTGTTCTACATCCCAAGACAGTATATAGTTTTTTTTACAGGCCTTATATTAAGACATAAAAATAGTGAGTCACACAGCAGACAGAGGGAGAAGAGTGGGGAGAAAAGAGGTTTAGATCTAAGCCAGTCTCTATTTCTTTAATGAGGAGGAACTGGAAACTAAGAAATGTGTGTATGTGTAAAATTTTCATAACTTTGTTTTTATACAGTTCAAGATAAAATTCCCTGTAGGAATTACTAGAGATATCTAAAATGAGAATCCCCTACATGGTTATGAAATTCAATATTCAGATGTTCAGAATGGCGCAAATTAGGCATTATTGAAAGCTGCTCATTTCTATCTGGGCATGTGATAAACACTGCTCCGTCTGCAGATTAGCCTGTGCTTGTATCCCAAAATGTACAAGGGAGATACCAGTCGTACGTAATGCATAGTGACAACTAGGGATTAATATATATAACTCCTCTATAAATGCTGTCTTTTTTCTTATAATTTGCCCTGATTTATCATCTTAGAATTGAAAATCTAGATCGTTTTAACCACTGGATTATTTTGAACAACTGGGCTTGGTTTTGTCTGTGCAGATCAAAACTCAGCAATAATACATGGTTATTTGCATATCTATAGCCAGACTCCTCTCCTGAGTTTGAAATGTTTCTTCAGTAATTTTTTAAAGTTCCTGATTGTTTTTTGTTTTTCTTTTTTTCTGTTTTTGTTTTTTTTTTTTCCTGTTTGAAATGACATCTAGACCAGAGGCAAAACTATTTAAGTCATGGAAACTTAAAATAAGTATTACTGGAAGACCACTACTTTTTAAGGGGTATTGACTGTTTGAATTCCTTTCCTTGATGAATACTAGAGAGAGAAGATAATTTAAAGATTATATTACCTTCTTTTCTTTGGTGGGTCAACAATAAAATTATGATAATGAAATACCTTGGAGTCCTTCATTACAGAAATCACTTAAATTAGTGAAGTACTCCATAAAACCTTTTAGAATATCTGTAATGGTATGAATTTAGTAATCTTTTATTTATACCAGGGTCACTGCATTTATTAAAGATATTTTTGCTTTTATAAGAATTTTATAGAAGAGTTAAAACAGCTTTTAGTATATTGACAATTGCATTATTCTTGCTGCTTCAGAGGCCTCATTTTCTAAAGATTTATGTGCCCTTTCTTTACCCTCATGTGAAGAAAAGCAAGGAATTTGTATGCTGAGACTTTGAAATGTGTTGAACAATTTGAAAAAGAATTGATACGGTCAGCAAACAGGGCTCCCTGGTGCTTCTCACATGGGGCTTGTAATAAAATTGGCTACCAAATTGCAAGTAATCAGAAGAAATAGACTTGATTGTTCTTTTCACTTTAACAGGCATATAACAATCTATTCAAAAGTTTAAGGGGATTTTTCTTCGGTCAAGCCTACATAAATATCACAGAAGTCAGTTACTCACAAAACTATAAATGAGACGGGTGATTAAAGAAGATGGCTAGAAGTGTGAGAAGCTTTATACTGTAGTTATTTCTTGCCATTAAACTATGTCTCTCTTACTTCTAAGTGGGAGCTAAATAATGGGTACACATGAACATATAAAAGGGGATCAGACACACTGGAGACTCCAACCACTGGGAGGTTAGGAGAAGAGTGAAGGCTGAAACATTACCTATTGGTAATATCTCAATTCATTTGACATACATGTCACATGTTACTATCTGTCAAAGACTATAGGTGGCTTTTTTTTTTTTTTTAGAAGTGTGGAGATGGGATCTTGCTCTGTTGCCCAGGCTGGAGTGTAGTGGCATGATCTCGGCTCACTGCAACCTCTGCCTCCTGGGTTCAAGCAATTCTTCCGCCTCAGCCTCCTGAGTCGCTAGGACTACAAGGCGCCTCCTGCCACGTCTGTTTAATTTTTTGTATTTTAGTAAAGATGGGGTTTCACTGTGTTGCCAAGGCTGGTCTTGAACTCCTGAGCTCAGGCAATCCACCTGCCTCGGCCTCCCAAAGTGCTAGGATTACAGGCGTGAGCTATCATGCCCAGTCTAGGCAGCTTTTAAAAAATATTTAGGAATTAATTATAAACATTCTTGAAATTAACAGAAAACTAGAAAGACCACAGAAATAGAAAATAAAAAGAAAAAAGAAACACATTTTAAAACAGTAATGCAAAAACCAAATTAACAACTTATTTATTGGCCTTAATAGCAGAATGAAGTATACAGAGGAAAGAATTTTAAGCTAGGAAAATACTCAGAGGCATGACATAAATAGTCGATCTATTAAAGAAAAAACTAGATAAATTGAATTTTGCCAAAATTTAAAATGATTACTCTTCAAAAGATATTGTTAAGACTGTTAAATGTATAAAAAATAATCAGCTACAGACTGGGGCAAAATATTTTCAAATCCCACGTCTGACAAAGCACTTACATTCAGAATATATAAAGAAATCTCAAAATTCAATAGTAAGATAATAAATCACTAAAATGTTATTAAAGGTGGTGCTACAGTATGACTTGTACAGAAACATAAAGACAATATTCGAATGATAAATATCACATGAAAAGATAGTCAACATTGTTCAGCATTACGAAAATCCAAATAAAAACAGGATGACATACCACTATAAACCAATTAGACTTGCTAAAGTAAGAAAAAAGTCTGATAGTGTCAAATGGTGGCAAAGATGCAGAACAACTGAAACTCATCTTTTGTGAGAAGGAATGGAAAATGGTACAGCCACTCTGGGAAGCAGTTTGGCACGGTTTTTAAATTTTTTTTAAATACATTTAAATACACATTTATCATGTGACCTAGCAATTCCAGACCCGGACATTTATTTACCCTAGAAAAATCAAATGTTTGTTTACACAGAAGCCTGTATATGAATGTTGATAGTAACTGTACTTATAAGTAACATAAACTGGAAATAAGCCAAATGCCCTTCAATGGATAAATCAATAGTAGTACATCCATGTAATAGAATTCTACTCAGCAATAAAAAGAAATGATTGATACACATAAGGTGGTACAATCAACATAATAACTCTTAAAGGCATTATGTTACATCATAAAGGTCAGTCTCAATAGTTTTATATTGCATACTTTCTTTTCATATGACATTTTCAAAAAATTATAGTGAATAGATCAAATCAGTGGTTGAGAGTGATTAATGTTAGGGAGAAATTATGACTAGAAAGATATAGCTCAAAGGAATTTTTGGAGTGATGTAATTGTTCTCTATCCTGATTATAATGATGGTCACATCAATCTATACATGTATCAAAATTAATAGAACTATATAGCAAAAAATAAGCTTTCAATTTAAGAAACAAAAATGAGAAAAAATTAAACAATAACAGTTAAATTTTTTAAGCAAAACTGACAAACATGCTTATTAGATTCATAAAAGTAAGATAGTAAGGGAAAAGGGATTTACGAGGACTTCAGGGATTTTGACTTAGGTGATTAAGTTGAAAGTAGTGACCACATAATACAGAAAGAGGAACAGATTTTGTGGGAAATAATGAATTCAATTTTGAATGTATGGAGTTTGAGGTATCCCTTGTACATATAGGATAATAGTAAACGTTATAAAAGGAGAGCAAGACAACTTGTAGCCTAGGATAAGCAGTGAGCTTACAATCATGGGGAACGTCACTATTTAAGAGACAGGAAGAAGCCAGGAACCAAGAAAGTGACTTCAGAGTCATCCTACCATTGCTACTCTCAAACATCCAGACTATTTCTCCTCCTGTTTTTGTTTTATTTGACTTTTTTCAGGCAGTTCTGGTTTATTTGATTATATACTTCTTAAAGACTTTCTGAGCCTTTCATCATTTACATGATAGATTTGAAATATTTGAGATAATATTGAGCCAAATCACAATTCCAGGCAAAGAAGCCACAAAGGACAAGGAAAAACATATGTGTTAGTATGCTTCATATTATTTTAATACAGTCAATCAATAACAAATGAACTAACAATTTTGTGCTTTTGCCAAGACTGTTTTTATTTATGTCTATGCATATAGATGTATTTTATTTAATACAAAGGTGTGTACATGCACACACAAACACACACACATGTTTATCTCTACTTTTTGCATCTCAGTGTCCCTCCGTTCCTAAAAAGGTCATAGAAATTCCACATTGTTCATGTTGCCTTCCTCTTTCTCTGAAATCATGCAATATCTCTTGTCTGTGCTAGTTGTCTGAAAGTATTTGTAATGTAATTTTATTTATTTTTTAGTATTTACATATTATCTCTTGCCTCTACCGGATTTTAAGACTCCAAGAATAGGAATTATGCCTATGTCATGTCTGACTATACTTATACCTTATCTTGCTTAAAATTTTTCAGCAGATCTCCAGTTCTTGAATCATAAATTCCAAATAACTTTGCATGGCAGACAATGTCCTTGGCTTGACCCTAAACTACTACTCATTCGTAACTCTCCTTATTTCAGCCTTCCTTGCCATAATAAACACCAATTCTACCAAATTAATGTTCTTTTTAAAACATTCTGTGGTTTTCATGTCCTTTATATTTGTGTGTGTGTTGGTTTATGTCTCTCTTTTCTAGTGAACTTCTGTTCAAAATACCTGAACTATTTTTTTTCATATAACAGTATTGTTCCTTCTTCTGGCTTCCACCTAATCTTGGCATAACCATTTATCATCTTGTACTATGTTTTTACCTTTGTGTCTCTTTTCTCCATCATATTGTGGACTTGTAGTAGGAACTGTTTTTTAACTGATCTTTGAAGCTGTAACTATTTATAGCTACTTTACTGCTACGTTTAAAAAAAGGATACAAGGTAAATAGTTTTGAATAAAGAAATGAATTAATACTTTTCTTCCAGTGCCTATCACTGTATCTTATTCAGTCTCTTAATCAACAATTAGGGTATCTGAAGAAAGTATAAGATATGGTAGCACGCTATCGAATCTCTCATGGAGATAGAAATTTGAGTTCTGTTTCAGCCCCTTTAACAAGTAACCTTACTCAGTAGCTTGATTTCTTTCTGACTTTTTAAAAAAAGAATATGTACTGTGGCTCACGCCTGTGTTCCTAGTACTTTGGGAGGCTGAGGTGGGGGGATCATATAACAGTTCAAGACCAGCCTAGCTAATATGACAAAACTCCGTCTCTACTAAAAATACAAAAATTAGCTGGGCATGGTGGTGTGCACCTGTAATCCCAGCTATTTGAGAGGCAGAAGCAGGATAATTACTTGATCCTGGGAGACAGAGGTTGCAGGGAGCCGAGATTGTGCCACTACACTCCAGCCTGGGAGACAGAGCAAGAGTATGTGTTATATCACTGTTTCTAGGAAGATCGGTGTATTAGTCCGTTCCTACATTATTGTAAAGAAATGCATTAAACTGGATAATTTGTGAAGAAAAGAGGTTCAGCTGACTCACAGTTCCACAGGCTGTACAGGAAGCATGGCCAGGGAGGCGTCAGGGAGCTTAAACTCACGGCTTTTTATTTATTTAATAATAATTTTGTGTTGTGAATATTTGAAAACTATGATAAGAAAACATAAGATGTCAGTTAGCTACTAATAGTAGTGTCCATGTTCTTTCAATTAAAAAAAGAAAAAAGGGAGCTGAAATATAGTAAATCATGAGATCATAATCTCCAATTGCCTGAATGAGCAGATAATTCTACCATTAAATTCAAAATATTCTAATCCACAAAGTTAGAAGGATGAAATATTTGCATCTTAGTGTCATGGCATTTATCCCCTGTGGAGTAAATATCATGATTCTCAAGCTGAATGTCAGTTGTAGAAAAATGCTGCACTTAAAGTCATCTGTGTATTTGAGAATGCTATGTTTTCAAGGATGAATGCTTATACTTTAAAAAATTAGTCATCATGGGTATACCATTATAAACCTGAAACAGAAATAAAATGTTATATTTGTGGGCTTTTGTTGATTTTGAAGACATTAAAAAAGTTTTTAAAAAGTAAAGATTATGGGAAAACACAGATAATCCAGGAGCTAAAAAATAAGTTACGCTACTAAGCAATACGAAAATCAAGGTGGTTTGCCTTCTAATGAATGAAAAAGAATGCAGTGGAAAAGAGAAGATCTGAAGCAAATCTGTGACTTTACTATGACTTAATGATTACAGTACCCTGAAGCACAATCTTTCCTTTTTTTTTTTTTTTCATTTTGAAGAACAGATATGGAATAGAAAAAGACTTTTAAGGGGAACCCACAGTAACTGTAACACTTTCCTTTATATTTAAAAAAGAATAAGGCAAAACAAAAAGGCCACCGTGACCTGGTTAAGAAATGTGGAGCATCACACACTAGGGGTAGTGGGGTCTGGTAGGGGAGGGACACAGTGGGGAGGGTGGGGATAGATAACATGGGGAGAAATGCCGGCTATAGATGAAGGGGGAATAGAGGCAGCAAACCATCTGGTTATGTATGCACCTATGCAACAACCCTGCATGACCTGCACATGTACCCTAGAACCTAAAGTAAAATAAAATAAATAAATAAATAAATAAATGAAGGAAATACTCATCAGAAGTAGCTATGACTTTGACCCATCCATTTTCAATAAAAAAGAAAATGCTCTGTACAGGCAAGACACAGAACAGTGAAAACATTCTCCTAACTATTTTCAGAACACAGACATTAGCTGAAACTGCTAGGCAATGAGCTTTATGCAATGTTTTATTAAAAAAAAAAAAAAAACTGGGGCCTTATATATTTGTAAAATTCATGCTTTTTTTTCAGTTAGATATGGGAGAAGCAGTCCATATAAATAAAACATACTCCTGAAAATACCCTTAGCGAAATTGGTCATTGAGTAAGTATTACCAATATAGCCAAGAGAAGAGAAGAGAAGTAAGATTCCAAGATGCCACTGTATTCGAATTTTACGAAATATATTTCATGAGAGGCTAAATGGTTACAGGCTCATTTCACAGAAGAGAAACTCAGATTCAGAAAAGTAAATTAATTAATTTAAGAAGTCATCAGGCTTTGTTCTAGAAAATAGGTAGTCATAATTTAATCTGTGAAGTCATATTTGTTCATAAGAAGTCTGCATTGGGTGGAGAAGACAGACTACTTCCGTAGTTGCCAAGATTAGCATATAGGCAAAATGCAAAAAGCATATAGAAGTGGAACAAGTAGATCTGAGTAGCTTGTCTAGGAAGGGTTCACAGAGAAGGATGACCTCTGTGATAATTTTTAAAACATAAATAAAAGTTTGCTAGATGAAGTGAAATCATAATATCAGATAAACCTAGGAAGCAACAAGTAGCAGATGTGGGGTAGAGAAAAGGTAATTAGTCAGGGGAAGTGGACAGATGTTTGTAGAAAATCCTCCATAAACCTTGCACATTTCTTCACATCTAGACCTTAACAGACCATTTGCTCAGATTTATTTATATTCTGCAATATTAAAGGGTAATATCTTTCTTCCCAAAGACATTACAGCATAGTACAAAGAATGCTCCCTATCCTCCCTGGAGATTTGCTTACATTCCTATTAAGACAATATTTCTCTCCAGAAGGAATAATGATCAGGTTTTTTTTTTAATTTTTAATTTTTTTGCAGCCTCTTTGTAAGATTAGGAGAAAAAAAAAGAAACAAACAAAGATTAAGACTTTGCTGAGCTCATGACTCCTCAGCTGTGTCAGACACACTGTATGTACAACATCTGCCAGTTCCCACCTCCTTATCAACCCAATGAGACTTGAGGGGAGAGGAGAATTGGATTGAGCAAAAAGCTCATGCTGTCTCCTGTGCTGTGTCTAATAAAATTTTTAAATTCATTTGAGCTCATTGTCTCCTTACCAGCCTGATCTAAGGAAGTGTGATTAGTCAGATTATCAGTTACCATCATGCTGCTGATTAGAAACTACTTGACTACTTGACTGACGATAGGTAAGGATCAGGGATAGACAGAAGAGAAGAGAAGAGGCTACACATGTTAAACCAAACATCAGTGCACCTCTTACACCAAGGCCAAATCAAAGTTGGCTTTTACTTATGCATGAATATAGTTAGGTAGAATCCTGCACTTACTATAGGGTCTCATTCAGTTTAAAATTTATTAGCCAAAAAATAGAATTCTGTATTATCTTTATGTTTAAGTGGCCTATAGAAATACTTGGACTTGCCAGGAAATGGGCTAATATTGCCAGATCCTTGTTAATAACATGCAATCTTACAATTACATTGCTTTACAAACAAGTTGAGTGGAGACTTCAAGATCTTTCAAAAATGTATTACCTGGAGTTAGGAAAAGAACAAGATATTTTTCTGGTTTCATTGTGTACTAATAAATCAATTACAGTTTTGAAATTTTAACACACAATATGCCTATTCTAAAATTTGATGTTGAATTCCTTTGTTTCAAATTATATTTAAGAAAAAGTATCCATTTTTCATTCAAAACACATATAGAATACAATAATGACCTCATTCTGCTGAATAATTGTTAAAATGTGAGGTTGATTGTCAGAATTGTTTTGTTTTGTTCTAAGATGACTTACTAGAAATTGTATAAACTCTATTAGACCAATTTTATATTTTTAAAAATGTAATTGGGAAATATAATTCTGTTGACATATTTGACTTTATTAAATCAGCCTGAAGTTATGCTGGTTATTTATAGTACTAAGTTTGAATTTGTGCAATTCTGGAGCAAACATTGTTTAATCTTCAAATAGTTATGAATGTTTTAGTAATATAATAACACCCACAACCCTGAATTTAAGTTTATTATTACTCATTTTGCTCACTATTCAAAATATAGAATAACCTCAGTTAGCCAAGATTTTTAAATCTATAATAGTTTGTATAAAAATATTAATAGAATCCAGGTACAACACCATGAGAGAAATGGAATGTGTTGAGCATAGAGTAGATAGACACAAATTCAAAGAGAAACTTCTGTTTCTCTATTCAACATATTTTGTCAGTATATGACTTGATTTAGTAAGATCTCTTCTTTTCTTCTCTAATATAATACTTTAAACATGCAAGTGCTCTCAGAATAACCATATATCCGGATGATATTTGTTCCTTCTTGATCCAGATTCATGGTATCTCACTTATCTGAAGGTCAGACTTCTGGTATCCTTATCCTAAATCTCAAACTTTTTTTTTTTTTTGAGACAAAGTTTTGCTCTTGCTGTCTAGGCTGGAGTGTAATGGCTCAATCTCAGCTTACTTCAACCTCCACCTTCTGGGTTCAAGCAATTCTCCTGCCTCAGCCTCCCCAGTAGCTGGGATTACAGGTGCCTACCACCACACCCGGCTATTTTTTGTAATTTTAGTAGAGACGGGATTTCACCACGTTCATCAGGCTGGTCTAGAAATCCTAACCTTAGCTAATCCACTTGCTTCAGCCTCCCAAAGTGCTAGGATTACAGATGTGAGCCACCACGTCTGGCCAGCCTCAAATATTTTGAAACTATTACTAAACTACCAAAATTAAAGTTTTATATTTTTATGATATAATCATTGCAATTAAGCATTGAAGGAGATTTCAGATTGTTGACATGACCCTTTTGTATTGCTAATAAAGAAGCTGGAACTCAAAAGGTAGTCTTTTAAAAAAGGTAACCAGTTCATGCGAAATGGAGATAGCAACATAATTTAGGTAAACTCACTGCTTCTTTGTCTAGAAATACACTCACAACTACCTACCACATCCTCAGTTGCTCTATGTCTTATTGCTTCTCCTCAGAACTCTCCTTCTATCAGATAGATTTGCGTGAGCTCAGCATTCATGATGTAATAATGGCCACAGAAAAACGACTGGCCTCATTTTATCCTTCCATCTGCACTCTGTGTGCTGTAAGGTCCTTGAGAAGAAATACTCCAGAACAGTAACCAAATGAGATATGAATATCACGTAAAGTAGCTTTGCAGGAGCAGAGTACCTTCAAGTAGATCTCTCTTGAAAATCAGATTAGAGGGCTTAAATATTGAGTCCTAACTGGAATCTGCCACTCTTCCCTGAAATTATATCTTGGGTCTAGCAAAGATTATAGAAACCTAAAACCACCAATTTATATATATTATCCTGTGGAAGGGTTGGGCCTGAGGAGAGAAGATGAGAAGAAGACGAAAAGAAGCTAATGTTTCTTGTGAATTTTACTAGATGATAAGCATGGTTCTAAGTGTTCTATAGGTACAGTCTCATTTAATAATTACAACTCATTAAGATAGGTTTCATTATTTTGTATTTTACAGATGATAAAAGTGAGGTACAGAGATTGAGTATTCTGCCAGAGGTTATAGTTGAGAAAGTTAAGATCACAGAGCCAGTGTTCTTACCCACTGCATTCAACTGCCTATGTACGTGAATGTATATGCACGAGTGCAAGTATATATATTAGGTAGATAGATTATAGGTAGAAGGACCTCGTATATAGAGGTGTGTTTGTGTGTATGTAGGTGTGTGTGTGTGCACGTGTGTGTGTGTATGTGTGTGTATATATATATATGATAACCTGATCATGTAGCTGGATGATATTCTTCCTTTTTGATTCAAATTCATGATACCTTACTTATCTGGAAGTCAGACTTCTGGTATCCTTATCCTAAGCATTAAACTTAACATAAACATTTTAAACTATTACACTATATAGATGTGTGCACACCTATATACTAGGTTGATCGGTCTACCTACCTACCTACCTACCTACCTACCTACCTACCGTGTATCTTTCAATTGCTCCATCTAGAGAAGGAGAAGATGATTGGAAACAAATTAGATAATTAACATGCTTCCAAAGTACAGCCTAAGAAATTTATCTACCCAGCAATATAGAGAAGAGGAAAAGGCAGACTATATTTTTAACACTCACTGACCATGCACATTTGTAAACATGGTCCAACTAATGTCTTTAATTATGTTCTATTATTTTAATACTCTTTAGGAGAAGGCAGCAAAGAGGTGTATAGAGAAATAGGTGGAACAGGTATAACATGATGTAGTAGAAAGGAAAATTTGTTTTCTGAAGAATACAGTTGTGAATTTGAATCTATTCCTGTGTTCTTGGAAAATTTATTAAGGTTTACTGAGCCTCAGTTTGCTTATCTACACAAAGAGCGCTTTTGCAAAGTAAATACTATTTTATCCCTATTTATCAGTGCCCCAAATTTCACTCATACACGACGGTGACTATCACCACTGGCACTACAGCACTAAAATTGTTCCTGTGATTTCCTCATTGCATTTAGTGGTTCCTTGCATTTTATTTTGCCCAGCTTCATGCATGTAAACATTTGGTAAACTCTGTATGTCCTTCAGGTAACACAATTTAAGAGATCTAAAATCAAACTCATTATCTTTGCTCTTCAACACTGCTCTCTTCCCTGTGTTGCCTGCTTGAATAACATTGCTTTTATTCAAGTTACTGGATCCAGAAATCTGTGAGTCATTTTAGGTTCTTTCTTTTTATAGCCACATACAGTCACTAAGCCCTGTGAATTTCAGCTCATTTATCTCTCATTGTTAGCTCCTTCCTTTTTTCCCCTTTCCTGCCACCATCATTTTTCTGCTAGATTGATGTAATAGTTTAAAAACAGGTCCTGCTACCATGATATTTCCCCTGACTTCTCTGATCCAGCCCTAAAATAGCTGCCAGAATGATGTTTGTAAATGAAAATTATACGTTATTGCATTTCCTAAAACTCTTCAATGATTTATGAGGGTTTTCCAGATAAAGCTCCAACTCTCTGGGTTTACACACATAGGTCTACATCAAGGATTTACAAACTTGGCACTACTGACATTTTGGGCCAGATAATTCCTTGTTGTGGGGGACTTTCTTGTACATTGTAGAATGTTTAGCACTATCTCTGGCTTTCATCTACTACATGAGAGCAGAATTCCCTGCCCATTGTAACAACCCACAAAATATGCCCTGACATTGCCAAATTTTTCTGGGGAACCAAGTCTTCATCAATTGGAAACCACTGGTTTACCTGATTTGCCTGCCACATTTTCATTTCCCCACAAAAATACACACCCTATTTCATACTTTTCCTCTCTATATAATAAATCTTTCATTACAGCTATCCTAATCATTTCTACTTTCCTTCCATGCCCATGTTTTCCATAGCTCTGCTTGTAATATTCTTTTAGATTATAATGTCCTTTCCTTTATTGAGTTACTGCATACTTATCAACTTAAAATCTCACCTCAGGCAATGCTTTCTCCTTGGAAGAATTTCCTATTGTTGATCTAGATAAATTCTGAAAATAGTTTTATCAAATCACTTACATTGTATCTTGTTAAAAAAAATTAACTTATCTGTATCATATTATCCATTTTTGACAAGCACATGTCTTATTTGGTTTCTACTTCCAATGCCTTGCCACAGATGACAACCTCAGTAGATGTCTGTCTGTGTAAATGAATCTTTATCTTATAAGAATAAAGGAAATCATGTAGGAAATTCACTGTGTTTAATATCTTTTACATAATTATCACAAGTTTAATGTTAATTATGTTTTTATGCATTTCTTAAACCTTGTAATAGAATTATTTATGTTAGGTTTTGAAAAGTTTGGGGTTTCAGAATATTTCATATTCTGAAATTTTAGGTAAAGTATTATAGACATATAGCTCCCCTTTTAGCCACATAGACTGTCAATCCAGTGCCACTCATCTTTTCATTGTTATCTGTCAATCCTTGATGCTTTCCAACTTCAGTCCTTCACATTCTCTTTATAGATCTCTAATCTCTTCACCTCTATAAATTATTCTAAACCTTAAAGGCCAACTCAATTCCACTTCCTCCATGAAGTCTTATTCAGATATTCTAGTTCATGTCATTGTTTCCATCATAAGAGAACTATGCCTATTGTCTCCCTTTCATTACAAAACTCTAAACAAACTTGGCTTATCTCACTTCTTACCGAGATTAGAGGGAAAATAGGAATACAAAGACCAGTTAAGGACAATCAACCTGAAAATATGGGTGAAAGAAAAATCATGTAAACATAAACAACAAACAGAACTCTGTTACCTAGTATGAACTATGTGACTGTTTGCAATGACCTTATTTCTCAAGAGATATACGTTGCATGGAAATAATCTTGTATCATAAAAGTTTTCTAGCAAAAATTATTTAAAGGTATACTTAACTCTTGAAGAGGCATTTAATAACCAGAAAAATAATTTGTTTCTCTGGAGCCCTTGATTTTCATACAGTGCAAGAAAAATAGATGACCATGAGTGTTGGCCCATCTTCTAAAGATATCTGCACAAAGTCCATGTCCATCACTTTCCTTGTTGTGGATCATTTGAAAATCTATTTCATCAGATTGTGGTATTAGCCCTAAAACAGAAAAAACGAAATTATTACTATAATCTCATGATTACATGGCATGATTGTTTTTAACTCATATTCTATAACGTTATATTATTATAAATATTTTATTTGCAAGAAGAGTCCTTTCTAATCCAGTTTTCTATTCTCTGTGTTAGATGGAGGTCTCTGTGTTTACAATGGATTATTCATTTGAGAGGGGGGAAAGCAATTCCATACTGAATAAATATTTTGCTTTTGAATTGTATATATGAAAAATTTATACAAAAGTGAACTTACTGTGCCATTTTGTATTTTCCATGGATTTTTGGAATATTGATAAGCATTTACTAATTTCTTTGTATATAGAGAAACCAGTAATTGTGTTCTTATCAGCGTCATGAGTATTTATTATTTCAATTTTAAAATATAGTAAAAGAAGATTTCCTTTTATAATACTTTCTTTTTTTATCCAATTTTATATTTTTTTTTGTGGTCACAAATTATAAGACTTTCTTAATATAAGAAAGTAAGATATCCTAAAAAAATCAGGCTTCATGGCTTTTTCTTGAATCAGTAATTTTGTAGCATTTATTAGAAAGATTGGTCTATATCAAACGCATACAGCCTTTATGAAAAGTAAATGAGGAGCACCAATAGTACCCTAACTGAAATCCATCTTCTTATTTCTTCCTCTTAATCTGATCTAAATCTATTGTCATTTTCAGAATCCTTGATATAACTGATTTTGTAAAAATTGAGTTGTCAAGGGGAAGATAAAAAGGAGACAAATGGTTAATTATCTGGGAAGTCAGATCTAGAATAACATGACAGGAGCAAAAAACATTTACGGCAAACACAACAAAATCATGAATAAAACCAGTAAGTGTTCACGTGGGTATACTTGCTAGGAGACATTCTTATTTTCTTTTCCTTATAATTCATTATATAAAGGAAAAAGCATTTATTTTTTAGAGTTTCTTAATGGTCAGGATTACTTTCTTACTGTTTATGCTGCAGTTTGGAAGAGGTCTTTGTGTGTGTGTGTGTGTGTGTGTGTGTGTGTGTGTGTGTGTGTGTGTGTGTTTTCCTTTGCACCACCATGGCATCTATTTTTCACTTTTAAGCTGAGTTCTGAGTTTGTGGAAGGATTGGGAAGAAGTTTTGTGTTGCTCCACTGGACCAGAAAATTAGTGATGAGTGAAACTCCAAGAGGTCAAGAGGTACAGCCAAGTTGGAGTAGCATCTGGAGTCTTGATGTTTATTGAAACTAGCAAAAACATCTTGAGTCTATATAAATGACCTGTGAATTTAGTGATAAAAAAGGCTTTTGACAATGTTTTCAGGATTTCCTGCATTCGGAGAGATTGGAAATATTTGAGAAGACCCATTAGGTCAGAATATAGAAGTTTAGGGAGCATAAAAATTTAAAAAGAATGAAAAACTTAATCTTTTTATCACAAGAATTTGGGTTCAAATTTAAGGATCATGTTTAATATTTTATATATTTTTGAGTAATTTACTTAAGCCACTTGAGAATAGAACATTGGATCATTAAAAACATACAAACATTTACTTTATACTTGACTTTGGAGTTTGTGAAATGTGCTGTATTGTGTATTTGTACTTGTGTTCCTACTACGTTTATTGTCTATTTTTGTTTTGAGGAATGAGATAGAAGGTATTATGGGACTACGTAAAGAGATTGCTCAATTTCAAGGTGGAAGAATATAGGCAAGAGAACACTTCAGTTTTCATCTGTATCAATGGTTCATGTTTTGTCCTAGCTAGCTTGCGTATCTCATGCAGAAATAGTGAAGCCGTGAGTAGTAGCAGCAACAGCAGCAGTAGTCGTAATAGTAGTAGTAGTAGCAATTTCCAGAAGAACACTCACTTTCCTAAGCATTTTATATGTAATATCATATTTAATCTTCTTATGACCTGCTGTTGAAGGTATTGTTGTCTTCATTTTGCAATGAATAAATGGACATGCAGAAAATTATTCAAGCTCAGTTATAGAGTATCTAATAAGTTACTCTATAGAGGTACAGTTTTAATCCTAGACATTCATATCATCAAAACTCCTGCTCTGCTCAGCATACTGATTTGGAAAATTAGTAATTTTGAATGGGATGCTACATTTATTCAATATCTGAATTAAATTTAATTCTACATTTGTGGTTTAGAAATAATGACATAAGAAGGGAAACATAAAATTTTGATATGTAGGGGAGGTTGTAAATTTACTCAGATTGTGGGGGAAAATGCTTAGTTTTTCCTATGTAACCCTAAGTGGTGATATTTAGGGTATTGGGAAGTAGATCATTTCTCAAGTCTCACCGCAAAGAGAGAGATTCTTAATTGTGCAAAGGATGGTCCATACTGATTCAAGAATCACCCTACACAGCTTCCTCTTTCTAGATTTCAAAAATGGAATGGAATACTATCCTCTCTGCTTTCCATATTTCCCTCAACGATTTGCATATCTGACCAGGACTTGAACACACCTAAACCTCAGGCTATAACGTTACCTTGTCTCTGTTCTATTCCCCTAGATACTCTGGTATCAGGTAGAGCTTTTCTATTGCCCCTCTTATATTAAAAATATATTCTTTTAAGGGAAGCCCACCTTTGGCTTAGTATATGCTGTAGTATGCTGTACTAGAAAATCTTTTCTCTTGCCTGTTTCCAAAGTCCATTGTCTTGCTTAAAGAGGAGTCCTCTCTTGCCGTGGATTGATAAAACTCAGGGCTCAGCCTCAAAGTAATAAGCTGCTGGGAATGAGATTTAAGGGAGGAGGCAATGTACTGGGTTAATATTTTCAAACATTAATAACAATTTCAACAATTTTCAAGCATCAGTAATCAATGTCACTGTTAACAAGGGGCCATTACTTCCTGTGAGTTCACAAAATGGGACCCCATTAGAAGAGGTGAGTTGTTTTCATTTACAAGACTAGAAAGCTCTAGTGCATACTACTTGGGTCAGTCGTTTGGCTTTAAACTAGTCGCTTAACATTTCTCTGTTTTACTTCCTCATCAAATGTACTAAAACAGGTGTTTTGCCAACATTGTGAGTAGATAATGGAGGTGAGACTGTTTTGTAAACTACAAATTTAAAATATAAGTTTTTGGATTTCACTTTTATATTATCTGAAACATAAAAGAGCAAAAAAAAAATACTGTTTACTTACCTATATCCTTCAGAGTTATAAAAGATTTGGGACACTTTTTAACTTTTTTACTGCAGGAATCTTTCTTTCCTCACTTCATACAGTAATTCAAAACTAACACAGTAATCACAGGTGTGAACAGTAAGAAAGATCTAATAAAATACTTGCCTTTATAACCTTTCAACCTGGAAATAATGCTTCATCATAGATATTTTGTTAAAATAAGGGTTATTTAGTTGTCTATTAATTCACAGTATCTTCCAGATATATGAAAGCCTCTTTCATGAGCTTGTATAGTGTACCATATCACTGATACAGTTGTAAAAAATGTTTCAAAAATATAAAGACATGTAATCCTCTCTCTAAAGGAATTTTTAATCTAAGGGAGACATAGTACAAGCAAACACTGTTTGATATGCAAAGAAGATTCATGAGAACATATAGAAAATGGGACAGCTATTTAAGGCACAGAAGGCCAATTCACCGATAACCCTGCTTCATATCTGTTATTTTTGTTTACTAGGTTCTCTTTACCATTTTCCTGCTACTAGAAACCCAGGTTTTCACCAGAAAATTATTTCTTATCCACTATTGCATTAGTCTGATTCCTCCAAGAAGTTCATACTAAGGCAACATTAAATATGAAAGAGATTTATTGGTGAAGGGTATGGGAGAAGGAAAGCTTTCAGAATTTGATGAGGTTTGACATCTATTGGAGAGAGTGACAGGAAGAGGGCTGGACTGTGATAACATTTCAAGAAAGGTTCAGCTTAGCCAATAGGGGGATTCTTAAGCCAAAGTCACCCATTGGAGGAATCCATTGTCTCCTAGGAATGGGACTGCAAGACCTCCCTTTCCTCATTGTGTTCAGTGACTGTCTGGGATGGCACATGTGAAGCATGGCTACAGTACAGATTCAGTGGTAGATCCACAGGGGCAGCACCTGGAATTGTCAGCCAGTGTGGTCTTCATATAAAAAAAAGTCTGAGTCATGCACTTCCATGACTGTCACACCTCTCAATCTACTTCTGGTGAATTTTACTTCACTTCTGGATGTAGGAATGGACACATGGATCAGGTCTGGCCAATCAGGGCATTGTATTTCTAGTGGCCCTGGATGTTGACTCAGTGATAGGAGTATGAACAGGTTATAACCAAAGAGAAACAATTAACTATTTTTCACAGTGTTAAAAAAAAAAGGACCTCATATTCTGTTTTGAGGCAATCTAAACAGATCTGTTGGAAATTTTTTATGGAATATGTACATTAAGACAGTAGAGCAAAAGTCAAAACTATGAAATGTAGAACAGCTGAGCTCTCATAACATTGTTTCAGCCCTTGATTAAAGCTGTGCCTGATTTCTTGACTTTTTAGTTTTACAAGCCAAAGAGTTTTTATTTTATTTTATTTTATTTTATTTATTTACTATCAACTGGCATAGCTAAAAATTGCTGGAACACTTTGGGTAACTAGATGGAAAGTGACTCCATAAAAGCTTCAAGAGTACTTAAGTTTGTCACATCAGAAACTGCCCTTTATTTTCAGCTCTTAACGCTAGCCTGCAATATTATATGTTTTTATGACACATGCCTATTTAATTAGTTAATGAAGATTTGTTTAATGAATTAACAGTTTTTGATAAAGAACAAAATTTGAAGAAGACAAGAAACTACGATGAAAATCATTTTCTTATATCTTATAAACCTTTAGAAAATGAAGTTATTTAAGCAGAGTATTATTAAACACAATTCTTATAATAAATTCTCAGAAGAACAGTATATAAGGCCTTTGTAATTTCTTACCCACATGAAAAAAAACTCTCATATATCATTACATTGAATCATTTAATAATATACAATGGAATGGGTGTAGTTGGGGATGTATAAGTTTTCTTTAATTTTACATGAAACTGCAGATTCTGCAAGTACAATGTCAAGAGAATGAGGAAGTACATCATAACTTTCTTTGCTGCAAATGAAAGTATTAAGTAACCCATTATTTGTGACACCTCTTATAAAATAACAAACTGCCAACATACAATTTCTGGAGCAGTTTCATGCTGCAGGTTTTTGTAGGTGAATGCACCACTGATCACTGCATGCACTACCTCCTAGGAAAAAGAGAGCCCAAATCAAGTAGGAGTGGTCATCAACATCAGTGTTGAACCATAGTACATAGCATCACTAATTTTAGGGTACAGTTTCTTTTCTCCCCCACTGTACTCCATAAGATTGAGAATAGGGAATTTAAAATATTAATTCTAAACATTCCTAAATATTTTGTGTCATCTACAGGGATTTTTGTAATCATATAATTTGATATTATTTTATTTCCTTTTTACACAGTCATGAAGAAAACAGATTCTAGGATAAAATCTAATTGTAAGACAAATCATAATGAAGTCATAAGGGTTTGCATAATTATTATAAAAGTCATTTAAGATAAATTAGTAGGCACTGTTGTATCTATTTTGGGGCATTATACTCCTTTGGATAATAAAGGTCATTATGAAATCTCATAATATGTTGTATACAACCATGCTGTAGAACCTTGCTATTCAAGGTGTATTCCATAGTCTAGAAACACATTGGCCTCATCTGAGAAATTATTAATAATGTAATATTTCAGCCTCCATGCCAAATCTACTGAATCAGAATCAATCTTTTCATAAGATCCCCAGGTAATTTTTATGGTCATTAAAGTTTGTGAAGCACTGCTCTATATCAGAATATCATTTGATTGAAAGATATTATTTTATATTATGATTAAAAATCTAGTTGCTTAGGATTTAGGTTTTCTAATTTTTACTATAATTTGTATTGCAGTTCATCTCCTTTCCTTTTAACCTAGCAAGACAGATTTGACTCATGTATTACAAGTTGCTATATAAAATTGAAACAAGAAAAGCACTGCAGGTTGCGATTTGATACACAGTGACAGACTGTGGATCAGGAAGCTACATCTGACAACTTTATT
Organism: Cheracebus regulus; assembly: GCA_963574635.1. Taxonomy (NCBI): domain Eukaryota; kingdom Metazoa; phylum Chordata; class Mammalia; order Primates; family Pitheciidae; genus Cheracebus; species Cheracebus regulus. The sequence goes on along the minus strand of CAUYQU010084831.1, from coordinate 24,874 downwards.
ATCTACCAGAATATGCATGCTACAATTTGGATAATCCCCAAAGTCAATGTTGGTTACAGTTGATTGATAAAAATATGCTTCCTTATTCAAGGTCAAATTAATTTGGAAGAATTTTCTTTTGCTTACTGAGCAGCTTCCATGAGAAATCCCAGTCTGACATTATAGCTGTGCATGCGTTTTCTCACCCAAATATATAAACCTCACCTCAACTTCAGTGTACCTGATATATGATAATACTTTTAAAAATTATCTCAAAATCTCAGCTTATTCAGATTTGCCTCACTTGACCTGAAATAATTTGCAATTACAGATGTTACTTGGAAATATCCTGAGGAACCTTTCATACAAAAGTAGAAAATAAAACTACTTTTTAGAGACTACATTATGCCCCTGAAATGGCAATATCCATGATCAAAGGGTAAAGATATTTTAGGACAAGTTCATGAAAAACAGTGAAAAATAGGCTTTTGCCTCAGTAATACCGTATTTGTTGATAGTGTTACAAATATGTGTTTGCCTTACTCAAGTACACAATATGGTCCTTATTTGTTAGAGTTAAGAGTACTCTGTTGAAATATGTGTCAATATTATTTGATCTAAGGGAAGGCATAAAGCACCTTTAGGTCTCTTAACAGTTGGAAACCTTGCCATGGTAACAAGTAAAACTGTGGTAATTTAATTTTGCTGCACTGTTTTTGCATTATGAAGAAGGCTATGGCAATATTGAAAAGCTGTTCTCTTGGGATTCAAATGAATATAAGTTTATCCAGGTGATCTTGTTTTTAAATAAGTGAAAAACTATAGGCCTCTCTTTCAGTATAGTTTATAAAGTCTAAAAGTATAAGCTTCTATCATTAGACTTTTAAATAAAATATTTGCAAAATAAGTTACCTATTCTTAGCAGATAAAGATGGTGGTGAGACTCCGTAGTTAATTTAGAATATTTCTGCAAGCCCAGAATTCCTTCCTCAAAGGAGCTCTTAACTAATTAAACTAACTTTCGAAGTAACATTCATATTTTCATCTGCAAACTTCTCCTCCAGCCATTCTTGCTTCTCCTCTTCCAAGCTACTCTTATGATCTCCATTTCCTAAAACCTAGGTGAGAAAGCCAGTCTGAAAGAGACATATGAGAGAGAAGTAAAGATTTCTGTTTTATATTTAAAGTGTGAATAAAGTTTCAAAGAATTATGTCTTCTTTTATTAGCCTCTCCTCCACTTACTATTTAAAAAAAATTTCATACTTAAAGAGCTATTTTAAACCTGTGGTTTTAGGAAAACCACCCAAAATTCATACAGCTAACACTGATCCTTCTTTAATCCATTCAAATAAGCTAATTCTTATCTCTAACCCTTATATTGTTAGAGGTTAACCCTTATAATTATTTCCTCATTCTTTGCGTATGTTTGTATCCATAGCACATTTCAGAGCAAAGCTTGATTGAGGCACAAACAATACAAGTTACAAATCTTTGTGTTAATATAGTCCTGCTACAGTGACTAACACATAGCAAATCTAATGTTTGTCAAGTGAATATTTCAAGAGTAAAATGAATGAATCCAGTTGCTCAGCATAAATCCTATTTTAAGAGCCAAGGATTCCATTTACAAGACATCAGAAGTTAACCCTTAGTGGTGTTTTTGTTTTGTTGTTGTTTGTTTGTTTTGACAGCATGAAGGACAGTACAAGAATGGTTCAGACTGATTAAAATGTTAATTTTTAGCAGTTCAAGACTCATACTACCAAGAATGGCACTCTGGACCTTTGAGGTAATGCTGAGAATCCATGGCCTCAAGGATAAACTTTAGAAGGAAAATTTTGTAACTGTTACCTACCAAGCACTGTGCTGTGTTATTTTTCATACTTTATCTTCCCAAATTTTCACAACAAACTTTCTGTATAATTATTAATAACTCAATTTTTACAGAGATGGATTTAAGTTACCTTGTCTGAGGTCAAGCTAGAATAATAAATAAGCAGCAAGAATCCACACCCTGTTCTGCCTGACACCTAAGTAAATCCTCTTTCCAATATGTTATTCTGCTTGGAAATCTGGAATGGATCATATTCAAAGGAGATAGTGATACATTAAATTGTGTCTCCCACCTCAACCCCAAAACATATGTTGAAGTTCAAACTCTTAATGTGACTCTATTTGGAGTTAGGGTCTTTAAAGTGGTAATGAAGGTTAAATGCGATCATAAGGGTGGGACCCTAATTCAGTATGGCTGGTATCTTTACAAAGCAAGAAAGAGATGGTAGAATGCTGTGTACACAGAGGATGTAGCTTGAAAGTAGCTATCTGTAAGCCAAGGAAGCCAAGACTTTAGGATAAAACAACCCAGCCAACATATTGAGTGATCTTGAACTTTCAACACCCAGAATGGTGAGGAAATAAATTTCTGTTTTTTAAGATACCCAGTTTCTGGTATTTTGTTATGGCAACTAACACACAAACACTATTAAAAATCAAAGTTTATCCAACACAGGAACAATTCTTAGGTCTAGAGTATATGAAATGATATAAAGATACAATGTCTCAGTGTTTTGTGCGGCAGCCTCATTCAATCGTATCACATCAAGACATACTTATAGTATACTTACTATGTCCTGCCAAGTCATGCCCAGTGCAAGAGGAATAGCTTTGGAGGCTCCCGGTTTGGCATCTCTTCATAATCTCTACAATTTCCTTTAGTGGCATCAGCAATCTAGATTATATTTTAATAAAACTTGGTATCATTGTACTTTGCCAAATACAAATATTGCTAATGCCTAAAGCAAAACTGCCTAGTACTTAACTGTGAACTCTGTTTTACTAGGAATGTAATAAATTGCAAATGAATAGCGTTAGGAAGCTATAACACTATGGGGCTGTGGTTATCCACCTCGCCTGCCCATGAAGGGAAAGCCACATCAAAAGACAGTCAACTTAATGCAAATCAGCGTGCAGATTCTGCTTTCTATATTTTCTTTTCCCATTTGCTCATTTCTGTCTTGTCCTTTATGTACCTTTCACTGCTCAGAACATCTTTTGACATACACGTTACACTTTTTCCTCAACTGAGAGACTAGCAAGCTATTTATACAACAGAAACTGGCCATCATTGCCACTAAGAGGTAGATTCCCTACCTCCTTTCTGCCCTTGGCTCTTCTGTTTTGTTTTCTTGGTGCTACATTTTTAAATGCTTTTATTTATACAATATTTCTTCAAAGGTGCTATTCTCTTTTAAAGTGATACAATGGAAATGAAAACAATATTGAGAACTCTGAACTGAAAAGTGTATTGCTTTCTTATTTCAGCATGACAGAAAATGGTATATAGTGAAAGGAAGAAGTTTCTCATTGCAATAATGTTGTTAAATAACAGGGCAATCAAGCCCTCAAACTTCATTTTTAATTTGAAAAGACAAATTTTTTGCTAGCACTGTGGGATATGTGACATCTGTAATAAAAAGTGCTTGACTATAAAAGGAAAAGAATCTTATAAGGCTATACAAGACGGGAGAAGATTCTTGTGAAAATCACTAGCTTTCCATTTGATTCAAGCAGAATAAAATCTGGGAGGTGATTCTTCTGCTATGAATCTGATCTCTTGTTTAAATTCCCTGAGAAGAAACAAAAGTGGTAGAATAAGCTTAGAGTTTGCTACATTGAGCCCTGTAGTAAAACTCTTTTTACCAATTAGATGTTGTTCCCAAATAGAAAAAAAAAATAGAAAAAAATACAAAGTCATAAAGCCTGTGAATACCAATGTAGAGTACTGAAAAAAAAAAAAAAGAACAGACTGAAAATAGAGAATTTTCTGCATTTTACAGAGGTATTTTCTGAGTTTTGCAATATCAGGAAATCCCAGAGACAATTAAAAAAAAAAAAAATTCTGAAAGGTCCCCTGCAGGATAAGTAACAGGCCCATGAACTCAGCTTCTGATGAAATATGAATGATCATCAAAGTCATAGACTCTTCTGTCAGTTCATCATATCATTTCCTTTTAGATGAAATAATTAAAAAAACATTTCTAGCAATTGAGCTTATAGCTATTTATATATAATAACAATTTATACAGAAAATGCATCTATAATATACAATCATTCTTTAATCCTTACAACAATCTTGAGTGGTAGACTGTATTATGTTCATTTTTCACATTTACATAATTCATCATTCAAAAGCTTGTATCTCTGATCAGGTGAATGTCATAGTTAAGACTAGATTCATGTTCCTTCAGTTCTAAGTTCAAAGCTCTTTGTGAGAGTACCATAATAGTCTCTACCTGTTTGGCTAGATATCATAAGGTGATGGCTAACATTTTTGACTCCTTCTTTTTTATTTCAGAATATTTAATGTTTAAGTCTTAGGCATTTGGGGAGAGGACAAAATTTCTTGAAGATTTTCTTGTAGATCAATTTTTAAGTCCTGTTCAATCTCAATTTACTGCTTTACAAGAAAAAACAAATCTTCAATTTTCTTTTAACTATATATCCCTAGGGGGTATATAGGGGGACTCATAAATATTTCTAAATTACACATCTTAAACAAAATGTAATTCATTTGCAATTATATGGAAAGTGACTGTGAAATTTTGTGGTTGCATTTCTGTTTAAGAGAGAATCTATCCCTTTACAGATCTTTAAAAATAGAATCTTATATTCAAAGGATGAAAGTCTTAGGAAAAGTCTTATCTGAAGACAAAGGTATACTAAGTAGACTCTGAAATATCTTTAAACCCCATATGTGCAGATGAGATATGCAAATATATTTTTATTTGAAATCTTGATACAGGAGAAATCATCCTCACTGTCCAGAAGCTTTTGTTTTCAAGTAAGGCCAAGATAAAAACATAAAAATATTGAGAAAAGTATTTTTTTTTAATGCCTGCCCAAAAAGGAAGAAATAAAAAATTTCCAAGGAATCTAATTAACTAAGCATCCTAATAGAAAGTTAACAGCAGAATTAATTTGGAACCAACACATAAAGAATTGGAGAGACAATAAGAAGGAAAAAAGCATGGTGAGGAAAGAATACAAGTGTTTGAGGAAAAAAAAAAGCGAAATTTTCTGTGGATTAAGGAGGACACCAAGACTAGTGATGGAGAAATGTAAAGGCAGGAGAGATTCAGGGAAATTTCTCAAGTAGTGTCACTAAGACCTCACTTACTCAAGTTATTTTTATATACATTTTTGCTTCCAACATAAATACCCACTTGCAGTGACCACTAATGTATTTACTAGGAGTGAATTCTCTCTTAAGTACCACCTTTGGAAGCTGAAGCTGCTAATTAATTTTAAGGTCTAATGTTTTCTCATTCCAATATTACTCAGAATCCAGAAAAGAGTAAAAGAAAGGGGAAAAAAAGACCATATATTGGATTTTTGGTTTTGATTTAAATTCCCTCTGTCAAGTAGCACTGCCTATTTTAAAAGATACAAAACAGACAACTGTTCTCTGATGATTCTGAAAATACCTCCATTTTATTCTGCACCCTTCCCCCACTTAAAAAGCTTTCAAATTGTTTTTGACATATTTTAAATTATTTTTTCTTCAAGTGTCTTTTTTTTTTTCAAAATGTGAGGAACTAAAAATTTCTAAGGAGCACGCATGTGGTAGAACTCTTAAATGTGTCACATTTTATATTCAAAGAAATTACATCATCAAGAGTAAAAGAGTGTCTCAGTGAGAGATTCATCTAGTATCACTGCTCTACAATAATAAGAGTGCTTCAATCTCAGTTAATAATAAAGAATGAGGCTAAGTCTTTAAAAAAATAGTGTAAGGTTCTTGGATTTTAATCTATTTTAACACTTAAACTCTACTGGAGTGGGGAGGATGTGTGTATATGTGCACATATACCTTGTAAAGATGTCTTCACATAGCTATTATCTAGAGCAGAAGGTTTTTAAATGAAAGAATTATCAGGCCAGTCATGGTGGCTTACACCTGTAATCCCAGCATTTTGGAAGGCTGAGGTGGGTGGATCACCTGAGATCAGGAGCTTGAGACCAGCCAGACCAACATGATGAAACCCTGTCTCTACTAAAAATACAAAAATTAGCCAGGCAGGAGCCTGTAATCCCAGCTACTATGGAGGCTGAGGCAAAAGAATCTCTTGAACCAGGGAGGAAGAGGCTGTAGTGAGTGGAGATTGTGTCACTGCACTCCAGATTGGGAGACAGAGTGAAACTTGATCTCAAAAAAAAAAAAAAAAAAAAAAAGAAAAGAAAAAGAAAAAAATGTATCAATATTCTTCAAAATGCTAAAAATAATTGAATAGATTTCATCTCAGAAAAAGAACACCAATGCTACTTAATCAATTTTTTGTTGCTATAACAGAATACCATAGACTAGTATTCTTGTCACAACCACTCAAGTACAATTGACTTTTTAACCATTTCCACACAGTAAAAAAATCCACATATAACTTTGAACTCCCCCAAAACTCAACTGTTAACAGCCTACTATTGCCTAGAAACCATAACAGTCACATAAACAGTACATTAAAACATATTTTGAATGTTACATGTGTCATATACTGTATTACAATAAAGTAAGATAAAAAGTTATTTGAAAAATTATAAGGAAGAAAAAGTATATTTAACATTATTAAGTAGAAGTGGATCATCATAAAGTTCTTTATCCTTGTCATTTTCACATTGAGTAGGTTGAAGAGGAGGAAAATGAAGGGTTGGTCTTACTGTCTTTGGGGAAATGGAGGTGGAGGTGGTAAAGGAGGAAAGGAGGTGGAGGAGTTGGAAAAGGAAGCAGGACAGTCAGGCACACTTTGCGTAACTTTTATTGGAAAAAATATCTTTGTATAGTAAACCCGTGCATTTTAAACCCATGTTGTTCAAGGGTCAACTGTAATGTGTAAGAAGATTCAGACTTTCCCTACAGTTCTCTTTTCACCAAAATCTCTCATAATGCTTCATTTATGGCAAAGCAAGCTTCATCTAGCCTGCCCTTCCAAATTTTCCCAGCCTCTACCCATTACCCTGTTCCAAAGGGGTGCCCACATTTTTTGGTATTTCCTATAGCAACAGCTCCAGTTCTCAGTACCAACTGTCTGCATGAATCTGTTTTCTGTTGCTATAACTGTATACTATATACTGAGTAATTATAAAGAAAATAAATTTATTCTTACAGTTCTGGAGTCTGGAAAGTTCATGAGCATGGCACTGACATCTGGTGAAGGCCTTGCTGTATTCAGCAGTGGAAGGTATCACATGACAAGAGGGCAAGACCATGCATGTCAACTCAGATCTCTCTTCCTCATCTTACAAAGCCAAGAGTCCCATCATGGGGGCCCCACTCTGATGACTACCTAATTCTATTTCCTCTCAAAGTCCCCCCATACTAACACCGTATGCATTTGGGATCTAGCAACATATAATTAAGTTTCCAGTGTGTGAAGTTTGAGGTACACATTTAAACCATAGGAACAACTATTCAGCCAATAATGCAGCCTTGAAAAAAACCCAGCCCACTTTTAAAATGTTGGTAAAACCACTACAGAACCCAGTTTCCCCAATATCCTACTGTATCTTTAATAACTGTAAGATAATGGAAGAAGAGAGATAGTAACCTTTAGAAGGGATTCATTTGAAGGTGTAGAATTCAGATTGGCATTATTCAAGGTTAAATTCTAGAGAAAAGAGATTACAAAGAAGAAAAGCAAAACTTGTGGCCTCTCTGTGCAACAGAGGTACCAAAAATATACATCTGTTAGAGTTCTCTATTGGAGACAAATTAGTCAAGACCTTTTATTTTGTATGCATAAATGCACAGGCCCACTTAGAAGATGTATTTAAACAATACGATTAGAGCCAAGAATTCCAATATGCAGGCAGACGCTTTTTGGAGGAGAAATGCTGGCAAGATAGAAGGATAAAAATACCATAACTTTAGTTATAGGGCGTGAATCAGAAAAAGGATGACCAAGTCTCATTTATGCTTCTTAATGATGTCATGTTTCCTAGTACATGACAAAATGGAGACCAACATTCTGTTTTCATCCCAAAGGAGGTGAAAATGAAAGAATTAGAGAAAAGACTGAAAGTGGTAATAAGATTATTATTGTTATTTATTTATTTATTTTGAGATGGAGTTTCGCTCTTCTTGTCCCAGCTGAAGTGCAATGGCATGATCTTGGCTCACTGCAATCTCTGCCTCCCTGATGCTTCTGCCTCAGCCTCCCAAGTAGCTGGGATTACAGGCATACACCACCATGCCTGGCTAATTTTATTTTATTTATTTGCATTTTTAATAGAGATAGGGTTTTACCATGTTGTCCAGGCTTGTCTCAAACTCCTGACCTCAGATGATCCGCCCACCTTGGCCTCCCAAAGCGCTGGGATTACAGGTGTGAGCCACCTCACCTGGCCATTAATAAGATTTTACTGGTTTCCTTTGCTTCCAAATTTCAAACTTGTCAATGTATTTTACACAATCATGGGCATCAATGTATTTCACAAATCTTTTATATATCTCCTTCTAATTTGCATCTTCTTATTTTACTTAAGCCATGTTAACAAAATATATTTGTTCTGTTCATGAAATTTAAAAGCCTATTCTTTATTCTTCCTTCAGTCTTCTTTGTGTGCATACAAGTATGTGTGCATCTGTGTATTTGGTTGTGTCTCAGAGCGAGAGAGAGAGAGAGAGAAAGAGTCAGAGTGTGTGTGTTATCTACTGGCTTCTCATGTTCGTTTTTAATTATGTTATCATCTCAAGTTGTGACTTGCTAGAACTTGATCCCTTTAATCATCACATAATATGGTGAATGGAGGGGATATCTCACTATGTACTAGGTACTAGGTTAAATGTTTTAAACAGATTTTTGCAATTCATCATTATAATGATGGGGAAATAGACGTAGAAGAGGTAAAGGAGGTGGAAAGGGAAGCAGGACAGAGCTTAGTTTCTCCACTAGAATTGTTAAAATAAGACAGGAGAACATGGAGAAATGCTTGGGCTTTTTTTTCTTGAGTCTTATTCCTTCTGTACAATCTTTTATGTTATAGTAATTTGATTATAATACCTAGTTGTTTGTCTATGTAGTACATATAACATCCTTTATAAAGTTACCATCATCGCCTTTATTTTGGAAAAATACTCTCTCTACCAACTGTCTTAGTCCCTCAAGGCTACCATAACAAAATATCTTAAACTGAGTAATTTATAAATGACAGAAATTTATTGCTCACATTTCTAGAAGCTGGGAAATCTCAGATCCAGTGACAGCAGGTTTGACAATTGGGGAACAATTATCTTTCTTGTATTTCTCTCTCTCTTTTTGCAATTGATGTCTTTTTTAAAATTTCATATATATATTATATTATATATAATATATATTATATATTACATATTATATCTATTATATATAATATATTACATAATATATATTATATATTACATATTATATATATTTTATATGTATTATGTTTCTTATATTTCTTTTTGCAATCGATGTCTTTTTTAAATATCATATATATATTATATAATATATATACTATATATTACATATTATATTTCATATATTACATATTACATATATTACATATTATATACATATATAATATACAATATATATATATAATATACATATAATATATATCTGTATATATTTAATGGGATACATGTGTAGAACATGCAAGTTTGTTACATAGGTATACATCTGCCATGGTGGTTTGCTGCACCTATTGACCCATCCTCTAAGTTCCCTCCCCTCACCCCCAACCCCTCAACAGGCCCTGTTGTGTGTTGTTCCCCTCTTTGTGTCCACGTATTCTTAATGCTCAACTCCCACTTATATGTGAGTAGTGCAAATAGAGAAGTTTTAGCAATAAATCAGAAAAGTAGAAAGTAGAAAGTAGAAAAGTAGAAAGATTTCAAATAAATAATTTAACAACGGACTTCAAGGAAAAAGAAAAGCAAGAACAAGCCAAACCCAAAATTAGAAGAAAAGACATAATACAGACTGAAGCAGAACAAAATAAAATAAAAACTAGAAAAAACGCAAACTACTAAGTGAAAAGTTGATTATTTGAAAAGATGAACAAAATTGATAAACTGCTAACTAGACTAATGAAGAAAAAGAACACCCAAAATAACAAAATTGGAAATCAAAGAGGAAACATTACAACTGATATCAAAGAAATACGAAAGATCATCAAAGACTGTTATAAATAACAACACACTAACAAACTGGAAAACCTAAAGAAAATTGATTAATTCCTGGATATCTTAATTTACCAAGATTAAATTAAGAAGAAAGAGAAAACCTGTAGAACCTAATAATGAGTGATAATATTGAATCAGTAATTTTACAACAAAGTCCAGTACCCAATGGCTTCACTGCCAAATTCTGCTAAACATATAAAGAAGAGCTAACACCAATTGTCTTCACACTGTTCTAAATAACTGAAGAGTAGGTAATTTTAATAGCTAACACCACTTTTCCTCAAGCTATTCTAAAACATTGAAGAGTAGGTAATTTTCCCTAATTTATTTTTCAAAGCCAGCACTACTTATAACTGACAAACAAATTCAATAAATGTGTAGGATATAAAATCAACATGAAAAACTCAAATGCCCATCAATGATAGACTGGACAGGGAAAATGTGGCACATATACACCATGGAATACTAAGCAGCCATAAAAAACAGTGAGTTTGTGTCATTTGTAGGGACATGGATGAACCTGGAAGCCATCATTCTCAGCAAACTGACACAAGAACAGAAAATCAAACACCGCATGTCTCACTCACAGGCCAGTGTTGAACAATGAGAACACATGGACACAGGGAGGGGAGCATCACACACTGAAGTCTGTGGGAGTGGACTAGGGGAGGGATAGCAGTGGGTAGGGAGTTGGGGAGGGATAACATGGGGAGAAATGCCAGATATAGGTGATGAGGAAGAAGGCAGCAAACCACATTGCCATGTATGTACCTATGTAACAATGCTGCATATTCTTCACATGTACCCCAGAACCTAAAATGCAATAATATATATATACAACTATATTTATATAACTATATATTTATATATAATATATAAATTTATTTATATATAAATTTATATATAATATATAATATATATTTATATATAATATACAATAATATATATTATATATCTTAATATGTATAATTTATATATATGTGTATATATACTTTTATATATATTATATATATTTATATATGTATATATTTATATATTTTTATACATTTTATATATTATATATAATATATACATTATAATATATATAATATATGAAATATTTTATATTTTTATATATAATATATTAAATATATAAATATTTTTATATTATATATAATATAATATAAATAATATATATAATATAATTATGAATATATGTACTATATATAAATATACTTTATATGTATAAATATATATATAAATATATATTTATACATATAAAGTATATTTATATATAGTACATATATATTTATATTTATATAAATACATATATATATATATTTATGTATAACATGCAGGATTGTTGCATGTTCTTTTATTGCATTTAGGTTCTAGGGTACATGTGAAGAACATTTAGGTTCTTGGGCACATGTTTATTGCATTTAGTTTCTGGGATATTTATATATATATATGTATTATATATATATAAAATATACATATATTTATATAAATATATATATAAGATATACATATAAACAAAGCAAAAGAAAAAGGATTCCTACTCATATACAACTTTGTTTTATCTTTTAAGAAATTCTAAATATTGCTTAACATATCATAAATGTAAAGCCCATAAAATCCCGATTAATTTATCATTTTCTGCACACTTGTGCCATACTGACTTTATCCCAATGTGTTGAAACTCTGCCCTTTCAATGGCCTAGAGACAAATGAATGCTTGGATCTTGAAAGGCATATTATCTAGACAACATATTTGGGGGATTATGCATGCACTATCTCATGTAATTTAATGAATCAGTCCATAAATTATCATGTTTGCTCTCTCACCCAGTAGGTTGTAAGGAGAGCAAAGGAAAGGAATGTTTACAGTTTTTGTAACTTTCATACTGCTTGACTTGATGCAGAGGCATTTCAACGTAATATAGTGGAAATAGCACTGGGCTAGAAACACAGATTTCAGCTGAGTAATTGGAGACAAGTCACTTAAACTATCTTTAGGCTGCAGATTACTCATGAGTAATATTCTTTTCCATTAAGAAAATTTAGATTCCTTTCCAAATGCTCTCATTCTAAGGAACACTAGCAAAAGGGGTTTTTATCAATGAATATTGTGTTCATTAATATCCAACATCAGTTTCCCTTACCTACCAGGTGAAAGAAATGTGACCCTTAATTATAGGTTTTATTCACTCATGAAAACTTGCCAGGAACTCATAGTCCTTGTCACTGTCCTTTCTGTCAAACACAAATCCTTCAATCTTATTTAAATTAGCACACCCAGGTGGGAGGAGGGTGAGCATCAGGAATAACTTCTAATGAATGCTGGGCTTAATATCTGGGCAATAGGATGATCTGTGCAGCAAACTACTATGGCACACATTCACCTGTGTAATGTAATACACCTGCACATCCTGTACATGTACCCCTGTGCTTAAAGTAATAGTTGGGAAAAAAAATCGGTAACAATTTTGTACTCCAATAATGAACTAGATGAGAATGGAATCAAGAAGGCAATGCCTTTTACAATAGCTACAAAAAATAAAATAAAACACCTAGAAATACATTTTACCAAGGAGAGGAAAGACCTTTACAAGGAAAACTATCATGAAAGTAATTCAGGAGGATAAAAGCAATGGAAAGATATCCTATTCTCATATATTGGAATAATTAATATTTTTAAAATGACCATTCTACCCAAAGCAATATGCAGAGTCAGTGCAATCCCTATCAAAATGTCAATGTCATTTCCACAAAAATATAAAAAGCAATTCTTAAATTTGTATAGAATAACGATAACAAAATACAAAGCAATCCTAAGCAAAAAGAACAAAGGTGTAGGCATCACACTACCTGATTTCAAAATATGTTATAAGACTATATCAACTAACATAGCATAATACTGGTATGAAAACACACAGAGACCAATGGAACAGAATAGAGAACCCAGAAATAAATTCATGTATTTACAAACAACTGATTTTTGACAAAGGTGCCAAGAAGAAACATGGAGGAAAGGATTCCCTTTTCAATAAATGGTACTGGGAAAACTTAATATTCATATGCAAAAGAATGAAACTGGGCCAGGTGCGGGTAGCTCATGCCTGTAATCCCAGCATTTTGGGAGGTCAAGATGGGTGGATCACTTGAGGTCAGGAGTTCGAGACCAGCCTGGCCAACATGGTGAAATCCTGTCTCTACTAAAAATAATTTTTTAAAAATAGCTGGGCATAGTGATGCATGCCTGTAATCCCAGCTACTCATGAGGCTGAGGCAGGAGAATTGCTTGAACCCAGGAGGTGGAGCTTGCAGTGAGCCAAGATAGTGCCACTGAACTCGAGCCTGGGTGGCAGAACGAGAGTCTCAAAAAAGAAAAAAGAAACTGGACTCCTACCTTTCTCAATATACAAAAATCAATTCAATATATCTTAGAGACATGATACTATAAAAGACCTGAAACTATTAAACTACTAGAAGAAAATTTAACGGTAAGACTTCAATACATTGGTCTAGGCAAATATTTTATGACTAAGACTTCAAAAGCACAGGCAACAAAACCAAAAATAGATAAATGGGACATATTAAATGAAAAAGCTTCTGTACAATAAAGGAAACAATCATTGGCATGAAATAACAGTCTGTTCAATAGAAGAAAATATAAAGTATTAATCCAACAAGGAACCAATATCCAAAATACACAGGGAACTCAAATAACTCAAGAGTAAGGAAACAAATCATCTCATTAAAAAGTAGTTAGAGGAAAGGATAAACATTTCTCAAAAGAATACATATAAATGACCAGTAGACATATTTTGTAAATGTTTAACGTCACTAATCATCAGGGAAATGCAAATCAAAACCACAATGAGATGTCATCTTACTCCCAATTAGAATGGCTATTACTAAAAAGACAAATAATAGCAGACGTTGGTGAAGATGTGGAGAAAAGGGAACTCATACTCTGTTGGTGGGAATGTAAATTAGTACACCCAGTATAGAAAACATGGGGATTTGTTTAAAAACTAAAAATAAAACTAAGATACAATTCACCAATCCACTCTTCTGTATCCAAAGGAAAAGAAATCAGTACATCAAAAAGGAATACCTGCATCCCCATATTTACTGCAGTACTATTAACAGTAGCAAGGCTGTGCAATCAACTTAAGTATCTATCATTGGATGAATGGATAAAGAAAAAGGGTTGTATGTTTGGCCATAAAAAATGAAATCATGTCTGCAGCAACATAGATGGAATTAGAGATTATTAAGTAAAATAAGCCTGGCACAGAAAAAAAATGTTGTATGTGCTCACTTATGTGGGGAAGCTAAAAAGTTTGATCTCATAGAGGCAGAGAGTAGAATTATAGATACCAGAGACTGGTAAGGAAAGATGTGTGGGGTTGGGAATTATCGTGAAGAGATGTTGGCTAATAGATACAACTATACAGATACATAGGAGTAGTTCTAATATTTGACAGCAGAGTAGAGTGACTACAGTTAACAGCAATGTATTGTATATTTCAATATAACTAGAAGAGATGTCTTGAAATGTTCTCAACACATAGAAATGGAAAATACTCAAGGTGATGGATATACTAAATAGCCTGACTTGATAATTAACCATTCTATGCATATAACAAAATATCACAATACCCCATAAATATGTACAAATATTATCAATTAAAATTAAATATATAAATACACTTTTGAGTCATTTATTCTTAAAAAGATCTATAATTAGCATATGGGTATCAAATTGAACATAAACATCTGTTGGTGGCATTTTATTATCAGGCACCTAAAGATCATAATTCACATAATTCCTGATACTCATTATATGTCAATCTCCTCTTTATCCTTCTTCAGTAAACAGTATATGGTAAAAATTTAATTATTGGTATTGCACAAGGATTTCTTTAGTGAGTTAGCTTTACAGATTTTGCTCATTTTTTTTAATGAAACAAATGACATAGGTCAACATGAGAAATTAAAAAGGAGGAAGACTGCTATCTAATAATAATAGGGTTATTCTGTATTTTGAATATAATTAAGAATGGCGCATCTTCTATAACTGAAGTGAGCAGTTAGGAACAAAAGAGCTGTAACTCTGGAAGATATTAATTATATAATCTGCAGAACAATATTGTTTGCAGGAATATTGTTTGGGTAGACTTGAGAAAAAATATTTAGGGTAATGTACTGGCTTTGCACATCTGGGCAAATGTTCTAGTTGCATTTCTGTTTATGAATAAAGTTTATCTTTGAGTTAACTTGTCTAATCTTTTGTATTGCAATTATTTATCTATGTATTTTATTTCAAATACCAGACATTTAACAGAATGACAAAACTACAACTGTTAGACATTGTTTTCTCTCCTATCTGTAAGAGAATGCTATAGTTAAGTTTCCTAGTTATTTATGCCTTTATTTATTTTCAAGCTCTTGATTTTTTTCCAGAGATATCCTATGGCTTACTTGTTTGTTTTTATTGTATATATGTGCGTATGCTTTTTTGTTTTGTTTAATTGTTATTGTTTTCTCTCTTTTATACTCAGCCAAGTGAATTAGCACAGCTAAGGGACTAATGTCAATATTTCAGTCCTCAAGCATGTAATAATCTTAATAATTTTTCATCTACAATGGTCTGTTTTTTAAGGCTACTGATTTATTTAACCAGAGGCCTAATGATTAAGCCACTGAGGAGTGTGGATGTTAGTGAAAATGCTGCAGGCTCCTTCTATGTCTGCAAACTG
Source organism: Cheracebus regulus (assembly GCA_963574635.1). NCBI lineage: Eukaryota > Metazoa > Chordata > Mammalia > Primates > Pitheciidae > Cheracebus > Cheracebus regulus. Next base: position 8,949 of record CAUYQU010084831.1, on the reverse strand, counting down.
TAAAGTATGTTGAAATAATCAAGCATCCATGTCTATGTATGTATGTGATGGATACCCAGTATATACTCCTGGGGCAATAGCGCGGTTCAGGAAATGAGCTATTACAGGCCCAAATTGGCCACTTATATTCTGGTAGTGGCAAGTCATTTAATTTCTGTAGGTCTCAGCTTTTCTATTTGGAAAATGAGAATAATAAAGGGTACCTCATAGAGACATTACATACATTTGGAAACACATTGAGACACTTTATTTACTGTGGAATAGAATTAGATTTCAGCCAGTTTTCTCATATTGTATGTGATCTGTGAAGTTTGAGAGGGTAAGGCTAGTTTTCCACACTCAACAGTGGAAGGTGATATTATATTAGTATCATCATCACTCTGAGTATAGTCCTCAGGTTTAAAACAGTATATTTCATTGTATTACCATAGCTGTAACTTATATGAAATGAACATATAAAACTAGAAGCCACTTCGTGATTTACATAAAATGTTTGTTCCCAGTGTCCTGGATACTCAGGTATCTCTCACACATATTGATTAATGTTAGTTTCTGGGAAGTCAAATAAATGATAAAATTACTCTAAAGAATATGGACTAATAGGAAAAGTAATCTGGACTAATAGGTAAAGTATGAAAAATTTTAAGGAAAATGTCTTCCAAATCATGTAAAACCCCATACTCCACAATGTAATACATCTCCTGCTTATACCAATGTTTCCCAGACTCATTATCTTTTTCATTTGTACAATAGTAAATATTGAAAATTTCTTCCTCTCTGACTTCTTTTTAAATATTCTTCTATTATTCTTATATTATTTTCACTATTCTTCCCTCCAGTAGAATATTCTGTTTTTCAGGTGTCACATAACACTCTTCATTATGTATTAGTCTGTTCTCTGTAAAGAAACACCTGAGGTCTCTATAAAGAAACAGCACTGCTATAAAGAAACACCTGAGGCTGGGTAATTTATACAGAAAAGAGCTTTAATTGGCTCACGATTTTGCAAGCTGTACAGGAAGCATAGTGGCTTCTGATTCTTAGAAGGCCTCAGGAAACTCCAATCATGGTGGAAGCAAAGGAGAAGTATGTGCATCCTACCTGGCCACAGCAAGAGTGAGAGAGGTGGGGGAATGCTGTACACTTTGAAACGAGCAGATCTCATAAGAACTTGCTATAGGGATAATAGCACCAAGGGAGATGGTATTAAACCAGGAGAAACCACCCCAAAGATCTAATCAGCCGCCAGGCTCACCTCCAACATTAAGGCTAACAATTTGACATAAGATTTGGTCGAGAACATTGATCCAAACCATTTCAGATTGGTTTAGGTTTACTTAGTTATAATCCATTTCCATACTTAACTTTCCAGACCTGCTATTTTCCATAATGAGTGCTCTCAGAAGTGCTTTTCTATACTTACATCCAGTGCTCAACCCAAAACTTAACCTCAATTGACTATGAATCAAGGGGGAAAATGTTAACATTTATATAATGGTGCTCAAATGACTTTGGGATTCTCTCAATCTTTGTACCTCCAAAGCAGTTATCTTAGTTTTAGCTGATGTAACAGAGTACCAGAGACTGGGTGGCTCATATACAACAGACAGACTTATTTTGCTCAGTTCTGAAGCCTGGAAGCCCAAGATCAGAGTGCTAGCATGACTGGGTTATAGTGTGGGGCCCTTTCTGGATTGTAGACTGCTGACATTTTGTTGTATCTTTATGTTTCAGAAAGGCAGCTAAAGAGAACTCTCTGAGGTCTCTTTTACAAGGGAATTAATCCCATTTATGTTAATCCCATTTGTGGGAGCTCCACCCTCATGACCTAAATTACTTCCCAAAGGCTTCATGTCCTAATACCATCATATTTGGGGTTAGTATTTCAACATATAAAATTTGGATGGACACAAACATTTCATCCATAGCAACAATGCTACCCATTGGGATTACCTGCAAACTTTCAAAAAAATGTTGAAATCCTGGGCCTATAAATTAAACATTCTGATTAAACCACTTGATATAAGTATTATTCTTATTTTCATTTTACTACTTAGGTAACACCCACAAGTATGTTAAAGTTTGATTAACTTTAGGATCAGTTTTTTGAAGTAAGTTTTAGAATTGTATTTATTTGTGAATATTTAAAAATAGGATTAATTCTTTTCTGAGATAGCCCACATATAATTACTGCTGGAAAAAATGATATGGATGACACTTCAATGACTTATGACGCTGCAGTATTTAAACTGACTAAATTAATGACTAAATGGAAATTTTGCTCTGACCACAGAAGAAGAAATCTAAATTATAATACAAAGCTATGTAAAAGTGAATGAAATCATTCAATATCAAGTGCCAGTTCTTAGAGATGGTCACACATTTAAAATACACAGTCTCATTGTGTTTCTTATCATATAGTACCTAGGTATGTTACTATTACAACAATAATCAAATATTCTTAAAAAATGAGATCCTCTATTGTTATTGTAAAATCATAGATAGTGAAATTGAGACCTGAGAGGTTAAGTTACTTTCCCAGAGTTCAAACATACATTTGTCTGCAGGCCATATCACATACGAAGAAATGTGATACTATCTGCTCTGATCATTGCACTGTAAGAATCATTTTGACCTCTTATGTAGAGGTTGCCATACTGAAGGTTGAGAAAGCAATTCTCCATAAGACCACCTTCACTTCTGACACTAGCTGCAAGTTTGGGGGTAGTTCTCTAAACCACCTCCCATGTCAATAATTTACTATATGGACTGATGGAACTCACTGAAAGCTATTATACTTATGGTTACAAGTTTTTGTTGTTGTTGTTTTGAGTGGAGTTTCACTCTTGCTGCCCAGGCTAGAGTGCAATGGCACCATCTTGGCTCACTGCAACCTCTGCTTCTCAGGTTCAAGCGATTCTCCTGTCTCAGCCTCCCAAGTAGCTGCCATTACAGATGCACAGCACCACACCCGGCTAATTTTTGTATTTCTAGTAGACACAGTTTCACCAGGTTGGTCAGGCTGGTCTTGAACTCCTGATCTCAAGTGATCTGCTACCTCAGTCTCCCAAAGTGGTGGGATTACAGGCATGATCTACCATGCCTGGCCTCAGTTACAGTTTATTACAGAGAAAGGCTACAGATTAAAATCAGGCAAAGAAATAGATGCATAGGAACAGCTGGGGGGGTTCCAAATTAGAAGCTTCTGCGGTTGTTCCTATGATGCTGAGCCTCCCAGCATCAATATGTGTCAGTATGTAGAGTTTGCCAATCAAGGAAGCTCACCTTAGCTTCAGGTGAACTTTAGTGTTCTGATTTTTATTTGTGACTTTGTTACAGAATCATGACAGATTGATTACCCACATGATCGAACTCAATCTGCAGATCCATTGATACCACAAGATCCAAAGTTTCTACATTAAATTACATGATTAGTTTTTCCGGAGTGGCCAGCCCCTGCCTTAAGCAGACACTTTTATCAGGCATGACATGTAGTACCTTCCAAAAGCCATGGGCAAGGGTAAAAACTTTCTTTGGCCAAGGCCACGTTTTTTACTACACAATTCCAAATACTTTCTATAGTCATTCATTTCTGGCCATTCATTTATTCAAGAATTATTCAGTTAATACCTACTCTGAGAGACGTTTTACCAGGTGCTGAAAATCAGTGAAGAAAAATGATACAGTTCCTGCTCTTATGAAATTATTGAGGGAGCATCATAAAGTCACATAAGTCACCATATAACCGTGCTTTGTTTAGTGATGAAGACAGACCAAGGAATGCATTGCTAGGCAATTTTGTTGTTATGTAATGTGTGAACATTACAGAGTGTATTTACACAGACCTAGATGGTATAGTCTACTACATACCTAGGCTATATGATATGGGCTATCGCTCTTATGTAACAAACCTATACAGCATGTTATTATCTGGATACTGCAGGTAATTGTAACACAATGGTAAGTGTTTGTGTATCTAAACAAATTTAAACCTATGAAAGGCATGGGAAAAATACAGTGTTATTGTGTTATGGGAGCACAGTTGTATATGGGGTCCGTTATTGACAGAAACACTGTTTTGCAGTACATGAATATAAGTAAAGTAATTAATAAGACAGATGAAGTGAAGTATAGGGCTTTGTAACTGAAAAAGGTCAGGATTTTATATAGACACAGGACATAAGGAAGGCCTTATGAAGAAAGGAACATATGAACTAATATCTAATAGCCTGCAGTTGGCTAAATCAAAATCAGTTTCAGTAATGTTGACTATAGATTTTATTCAGATTTTTTTGAATAGATAGTTGACCTTTATGATTTTACTTTAAAAAAATAATTGTCCCAAGTACCTCCCTGAAGCCAAAAATTAAGAAGCACTTCAACACTTACTTCTTAGAGAAATCTCCAAACTGCTTTCCACAGTGACTGAACTAATTTAAATTCCCACCAACAGTGCATAAGCATTCCATTTTCTCTGCAGTCTTGCCAGCTTCTGTTAGTTGTTGACTTTTTAGTACCAGCCATTCTGACTGGTATGACATGGTATCTCATTGTATTATTCAACTCAGCATCCCCTTACTAGGTATATACCCAAAGGAAAATAAATTGTTCTACCAAAAAGACACAAGCACTCTTGTGTTTATAATAGCACTATTCACAATAGCAAATACATGGAACCAACCTAGGTGCTCACCAACAGTGGACTGGATAATAATATATGATACATATTCACCAAATACTACATAGCCATAAATAAGAATGAAATCATATCCTTTGCAGCAACATGGATGCAGCTGGAGGCTGTTATTCTAAGAAAATTAATGTTGGAACATAAAACCAAATATTGCATGTTCTCACTTATAAGTAGGAGCTAACAATTGGGTATGCTCAGGTACCTGGCTGATGGGACCATTTGTACCCCACCCCTCAGCATCATGCTATATGCATACATAACAAATCTGCACATATACTCTGAATCTAAAATAAAAGTTGAAATTATTTTTTAAAGAATGTCAGCAGCACATACTTAATTCTATTTATGCTATTCTACATATTTATGTCAATGCATTAAATAACCGTGTATTGAACATCTACATAAACCTATTCTAGGCATTGAGTAGATAACCAGCAGTGAAAAAAGTAGAAGTAAAATCTCCATCTTCACGTACCTAACAGCCTAGACATTTAAATAACTGAATTTCAACTCTGAAGGTAGGTATAGCATAGTGGCTTAGAATGCAAACTCCTGGGTTAGACTGATTATTTAGTACCAGTTCTACTACAAAATGTCTGTGTCCTATGTAAATTTTTAAATTTCTGCTTAAATTCTCTCGTATGTGAAATGTAAATAATAAAAACACTTATCTCTTAAACAGTTTTGAAGACTAAAAAAGATATTGAATAAGCTAGTCTGGTATTATTTAAATATTGAATGAATTTTGGTATAGCCCTTGTCTTTCTTACAGAATGCATATACTTCAAATTTCTTGGTCTCAATTTCTTCAATTGAAAATAAGGAGTTAGGATAGCTTATCAGTAAATTCCTTTAAAAATATTCCATGACTTTTTAATGACCACAGATGGGCCCCTAAAGGCCAGACTTTGCTCCTTTGTACATAATTTTGGAAAGAACCTAGGACAAAATAATTACTACCTTATACTTGTTTTTATTACATTAATTAAAAACCTGATGTTATTACTTAGCCAAAATTTTCATGTCTATTATGATGGATGTAACCTTTTTGCTTAAGGGGATATTAACCAAGACCACAGACTCAGCTGATAAGTTCTTGTGGAGTAGCACAATTCATTAAGATGCTGCTAGAAAGCCGTACTTTGAAATAAGTCTTCTGAAGTCAGCAACAGAAAATTAAGCTTGGCAAGAATTAGAGGCCAGATGCCCCACTGTTATTTTGCGTGTGTGTGTGTGTGTGTGTGAATTTTTTTTTTTTCCTCTCCTCATAGTAAAGCTGGAGTAGTTGTTTGGCATTTCCCTCTTGACAAGAGATGGCTAAGGAAAAAGACATCTAGAAATTGCTTTCCTATAAAGATAAAGTAAAAGCTAATTTACGACTGTCCTACTGAATCTCATGCCTCACTTCAATAGATCAAGGTAGAGTTGGTGATCAGAGGAATCAAATGCTAAAGAGATGTCAAGGAGACAGTGAGCAATTGCTTTATTGACTTCTACTGATCCAATAAAATGAGTTCAGACCAATGACAATTTTTTTTCTTCCCTAAACTAAGATTAATTAAAACCCAGATCAAACTTCAGATAGTCCGTGTGATGTAAAGAAGACTTATGGCTTAAAAGGAAACTGATGAAATAGGCAGGGTATAAGCAAAATAAGAAAACATGAAAACAAAAGTATTGTAAACCAAAAAGTGAGCATTTTTAGAATTGTTCAAAATCTTAAAGATATATCAACTTGAAATAAAATGACATGGGAATTGAATTTATGATAATATAAGGTACATCACCAAGGTAAGATTCTTGGCAAAGTGCATCAGTTGCAATATATGATTAACATTAATTATGTAATTGGCAGATTTTGAAACTCTAAGCAAGAAATATAAATAACATTATATTTAAGCACGATGTCATAATCTAGAAATATCATACAAAGATTCATGAAGGTATATGTTGTACTAATAAAAAATATTTTTACTACTTTGAAAAATATGTTTGTAAAATTATTAAAGCCATAGAAAAGTGTGGAAACCACTTAAATGCAATTTATTTGACTATTAATATTATTATATTATGACTACTAATATTATTATTAGTAATAATAATAAATAATTTATTATTATTACTAATATATTTTTTAAATAGCAAGTAAGTTTTTAACAAATACAATCTGAAGAAATTAAATTGCCTCACTGGGAACAAAAATTATAAAAAAATAGAAATAGATCTTAACTACAAGTTGAATTTCTGAAAAATAGCATTATATATTTTCATTTTGGAAAATTAATTTTGATTTTAAGTTTCTTTTATTTTAATTTTTCTTTTCTTTTCTTTTCTTTTTTGAGATAGGGTCTTATTCTGTCACCCAGGCTAGCATGCAGTGGTGTGGCCATGGTGTTGGTGCACTGTAACTTTGAACTCCTGGGCACAAGTGATCCTCCCACCTCAGCCTTTCAAATAGCTGTGACTACAGGCGCATGCCATGGTATCCAGCTAATTTTATCTTATTTTATTTTTATTTTTTAATTTTTTTTGGTAGATTCAAGGTCTTGTTATGTTGCCCAAGCTGGTTTCAAATTCCTGGCCTGGAGCAATCCTCCCACTTTGGCCTCCCAGAGTGATAGGATTACAAACATAAGGCACAGCACCCAACCTGTTTTAGGTTTCATAATAGTTTACTTATTTAAGATATTTTACAATGTTATATTATTAAATTAAAACATTTTACTGAGTTTGTTTAAAAATTTAATCTTGACTTTTCTTAAGTCATCTTTATATTAATACTAATTTGAAGTATACTTTTTCTAACTCTTAAAAGGTGCCATCAGGATTCTGTGATCATTTAACATGCAATCTGCACTTTAAGAACTTGAATTTCTAATTATAAAAGCACTATAACCACATTAGAAACATATGAAAAAATAAAAAGATATTTTTGTCACCTCTAATCTCATAATTTCTAGCAACTTCCTTGGTCTTTATCTGTTTAGTCTCTTTTTTACCTGTATACTTTAAAATATAATATAATTTTGGAGTAACTAGTTTTGATGTTATGCTTTAAATTTTAAAGCATAAAATTGCTACATATATTTTAAATCAGGACTGTAATAGATATGCACCTACTACATACACATATATGCGTATAGAATATATGTATATGTGTGTGTGGGGGTGTGTGTGTGTGTGTGTGTGTGTGTGTGTATAAATCTGCTTTCCAGTTGTTCTGTTATTGAATGTTAATGCTTGGTTTTTAAAGTTTTGCTATCATACGTATCATTAACATGTCTGTAAAAATATACATGTTCCATATTTATTTATTTTCATAGAAAAATTCTCAGATCAATGCTTATTTAGTCACAGGGCAAGTAACTCAATTTTGAAAAATATTTTCCCCCTTTTTACTTAAATGTATTCTGAGTTTGGGTATTTAAATAATGTATATACCAATCTAAAAAAAAAGAAAAGTAAAATTCCCAAGTTAGAAAAAAAAAAGAATGTAGTGATCATTGGCATCAAATTAAATTTACAAAAGTTGTCGCCATGATACTTTTTCAATTCTTTGAGCAACACAATTTCATCGTATGCATGGTAACTATTCACCGCCATCCGTGAGATATACAGCAGCTAGGCTGTGTTTTATAGAAGATGTATGATTCTTACAGCAGCTCTTCAAGACAGGAATTGTTACTTCAGTTTCAAAGATGTTCATAGTGTTCTGACTCTGAGAGAGCAAATGGCTTACCCCAAACCACATAATTATTGGTACGACCTGGAAAACAAAAGATTTTTGATCCCAAACTGAGAAAACTGAAAGACTACAGGTGAACATTGCTATGTATGAAATTTGAGTTACATCAACCTACTTGTTATTTCTCTGAATAGTCATTCTCCTTTCTACTGTGAATTTACAGCTGTTTCTTCTTTCTGGATATGTTTCTTCATACCAGTTATGTTCTTCTCCTTCATCTGCTATCTCACCACTTAGAATTCTACATTAGAAATTAGAGAGATCCTTTAAAAACAAAAACAAAAAGACTTAATTTTTTAGAAGAGTATTAGTTATTTGTTGTTGTTGTTGTTTGTTTGTTTATTTGTTTTTTGGCCAGGCAAGGTGACTCATGCCTGTAATCCCAGCACTTTGGAAGGCCGAGGCAGGCAGATAATGAGATCAGGAGATTGAGACCAGCCTGGCCAGCAGATTGTGCCAGTGTACTCCGGCCTGGGTGACAGAGACTCCATCACAAAAAAAAAAAAAAAAA